>OVBA01005711.1:0-19078 GCA_900406435.1 Lepidium aucheri
CTTGAAGAAGAAGTACTGATCCCACTTCATCTCATGATCCTTGTTAGGCAGCTCCGTGACCACCTTGCGACCAGGCTTTCCGGACATATAGAAAGTCCCCTTACCGGACGGGTTGGACTTCACCATCCACAGATAAGGGACGTCTTGTCCTCGCAGGTGCTCCTTCTGCTCCACCGAGAGGGTCAGGGTCCCCAAGGTTGCCCAAATAAACGATGGGCACACCTGGGGAAGCGCAAGGTTCCAGAAATCAAGGAGCGCGAGCAGTTCATACGGAATAGGGAAATGTAGCCCGCACTCCTTGAAGAAAATCGGATACGCGCACAGGTATCCTCGCGAGACCAACTCCGGTGATGTCCCAGGTCGCGGCACTAGCGTAGTCACTTCCTCAAGGACCCCGTTCTGCTCCCCCAAACAAGGTCAGAATTCTCCGAGTTAACACAGGAGGAGGATGAGGGCCAAAAATCTCCGTTCCTTCCACCGGCGACTCGAGATACGCTTGATTCTCAGCCGCGAAACTGGAGGAAGCTTTAGGCTCGTCGTCAGAGCTCGAAAGCGGATACTCTGGCGACGGCGTTGAACGCTGGCGCTTCCTTCTCAGTGGCTGAACCCTCTCGTACTCGAAGGCTTCTGTGTCCTCGAAATCGGAACCTATAGCCATTTATAAGAAGATAGAAGGGCGATAGAAAGGAAAAAAGGAATTACCTGAAAAGTATCGTCTGCTTCGAAGGATTCGAGAAAGTATCGAAGATTTCGCTTCAAAGAGTCCGAAAGAATTTAGAACTGGGAAGGAGGAGAGAGCGCTTAGAAAGTTAAGGAATTTTTCGAGAAAGAAGTTAGCAAATGTTGGAAATGACGGGAGGGATACGGTTAATCCCGTCATATTCCCAATTCCCACACCTCGCCGGATGAACGCCACGTGGAGGCACAAAACATCCAACGGTCGGGGCAAGCTACGCGTGCGACGACTTTACAGTGACCACACGCGTGGAGAAAGCACCCGTCAGATGTGCGCCACGTGTCAACCATCTAATGGAGAATACCAACTGTCGCCACACGCGTGGGAAAGGTGAAACGACGTCCCACTCGTGCCGGCTTGAAAGTCCTGCCAAAAGAAAAGAGAAGGTGGCGAAAAAGAGCTCGCACAAACAAAGAGCTCGCACAAACAAAACCTAATCATGGACAAGAATTTGTTCGAATATACTTGCCGAGAAAAAAGGCAAGACGCGAGCAAAGTTTCACGAGAACAATGCCGAAAACAGGCGATAGCGAGCAAAACCTCGCGAAGATAACTTCATAAATAACCAAATTTAAAAATCAAAGATTGACAAAAGAGCAACTTCTGATTACGCTTAAAACAGCGATTAACTGCGAGAAGCTAGACTGATCACCTAGCGAGCAGCAAACCAAGAATGTTTTACATAAAAACATTTAGAACAGGAAAATGCAACCATTACTCAAAAGGTGAGAAAGACGCAGCCAATGTTCGAAAAACAATTAAGAAAAAGAACGAACAAAACTTAAAAGAAAGGGAAAAAGGGCAAAAAAGAAAAAACGCCAGTCATAAGATATGGCGAGGAGAATTAACCCCATTCGGAGAAACACCTTCAAAAGAAGAAGGCTCTTGATCAGTAGTAACATCCTCACCGACTAAGTCGGAATAGTCCAGGAGACTAAGGTCAACTTCGAGCCCAGACAACTGATCGTGAAGGCGAGCTTCCTCCGATTTGATATCAAGGTCTCCTTTCTTCATCTTATCAATCATGTCTAAACGGGCATCAACATCAGAAACCTTCACTTCTATCTTCCCTTCTTGGTCTTTCTTATCGAGACGAGACTGCAGTCGGGAAAGATGATCGCGATGCTTAGACGATAAATCCTCCATAGCCGCGGCAATTGCAGTCTCTATGGAGGATTCCCGAGCAAGACGCTCTTGTTGCAATAAGCTTTCGAGTTCGGAGATTCTCTTATTCGCCAAAACAAGACGACTTGGGAGGCGCTTAAGCTCGACCAGGTTTTTGGCCTTTTTTTCCTGAGCAGAACTAAGCATGCTCGCCAGAGTATCAACCGTCTTGTTTGGTTCATGAACAACGGGTGATGAAAAACGAGCTTTGTACACACTAACATAACGGTTGAAAGCTGCGATAGCCTGCAAAGGAATAAGTAATGACGTCATATGCAACAACAGAAAGAAACCTAGTAAAAGCTATTTTACCTGTCCGAAGCTGTCCAGAATGTCGGAATAAATCGCACTCTCCGCCATGTCGGAAAACGCAGGGACAATGCAGCAGCGATGTTTGAAGTGACAAAGAACAATCGACATAGCATCTTTGTCTTTGGTTATAGGGCAATTCTGAGTGTGCGAGAAACTCCAATAAAATTTCGGAGTAACATAATCAGAACGTTTCCCGCGAGCAGGAGTAGGGGCACCAGAAAGTTGTTGCCCACCCTCTCTCTCCGGGTCAGTACAAATCACCATATCATCAGCCGCACGTGATCGTTTGCCCAGATGTTCATGCGAGTCCACCTTCCCCCGACCAACGGGAAGAAGATCACCAGACGAAGTATCTCCAGGATTGGGACGTTTGTAAACCATCGAACGAGGACGATTCTGACCTCCCCGAGAACAAGGGTTACGGCCTGAAAGAAAAATAATACAAGTCATTCTCACGACGTGAAATAACAAAGTAAGATTCAGGAGCGAGAGAACTAATACCATCGGATTTAGCATCTTTGTCTGCACAGTCAGAAGAAGACATTCTCGCGGAGATCACTTAAGAATACGGGAAGCGAAAGGAGCTAAGGACCGGTATAAATAGGAAAGGAGACAAAAGCAAATCAGCTATGGAAAACCTAGATCCTCGAAGATATGAACTTATACAAAGAATAGGAAAAATCCCCAACATAACACGCTTTTGAACCGACTAAACCGCTTCAAAAGCTGGGGGGCTCCTGTTGGTACCAAGCCCAAAATCCTTAACGGGCTCAACAATAATTGGATGGGCCAAACAAATAACCAGGCGAGCTTCATGAGGTTCTTTGGGCTGAGCATACGAAGCCCAGAAGAATGCAGCCGACTAAGCGAGCAACAGACTCGTTCGCCGACCTTCACCATGCTCGCCGGGAATCAAGGAGAAAATCTCGGAGATTCTTGAGAGGATCTACACCCGAAGACCTAGGGCTAAAAGTCTATAAATAGTAGTCCTTAACCTTAGAAAAAAGGGATACGAAAGAAAAGAGAGAGAAAACCCTAGAACTTAGGAACTAAAAGACTTGTTCGATCTCCATTTGTAACGTATTTTCGTCTAATAAAAGTGTTTGATTCAAAGTTCTACGATTTCTTAACTAGTGCTGAGTTTCAGCATCAACACTCCTTATTCAAATTGGGAGACTTCACTTGAAGTCTCCGCATTAATTATGTAAATGTAATTATAATCAAAATACTATTCATTGTAATATGCTTATAATTTTGATTACAAAATATAATAATAAACATCTATTAAGTATTAAAAATAAAAATTGCATAAAAAATGGTCAAATAAGATCTACAAGATCAAACCACAAAGTCCATAAAAAAACTATGTCATGGTTTAAGGTTTATGGTTTGATAAATATGTGGTATGTTGTAGATCCTTTATTTGGAATGTAGGAATATAAAAGAGTTAAATTGTCTATATAATAAGAAATGATAAATAGTGCATTTATGATCAAACCACAAAACTTACAAACAAACTATGTGTTCAAGGGTTTAGGGTTTCATGGTAATATATGGTAATTATATGGGATTTGCAAAGTTGATTAGATTGCAATTATATTCAAGAGTATATGATTATGCATACATGTAATTTTTAAATAGTATAATAAATGGTATTAAAATTTACGGTTAAGGGTTTAGGGTTTAGGGTTTAGCGTTTAGGGTTTAGGGTTATAGTTTAGGGTTTAAGGGATTGTGGAGACTTCGGATTGTGGAGACTTCACCCGAAGTCTCCTGCAAATAGGAAGACTTCCTCTGAAGTCTCCTTAGGTGGAGACTTAAAGTGAAGTCTCCTTCGATGGAGACTTCATGAAGTCTCCGAGTTCAAACCCTTGAAATTGTAACCAAAAAATAACCTTGGTTTTGACCGGAATAAACCAAAAATTTTACTTACATATAAAAGATATTGACATTCCTCCCCAAACCCTAGCCTCCGTAATCTCTCTCATTCTCTCCCGTTCTCTCCCATTCTCTACAAACCAGCAACACCGACAAAAACTCCTCGCCGCCGCTGCCTTCGTTCAACGGTAATCAACCGCCTTGTCATCTTCATCTCTTCATCTTCTTCTTCATCTCTTCTACTTTCTTGCTAATCCTCTCTTATTCTCGTCTCTCCCTCTGCTTTTCAAGTTCACCTACTCGAAAAGCCGTCGTTGCTGCCATTGCTGCCGTCTAGAAAGGTAAGTCATCGTCTTCTATATTCTTCTTCTTTATCTCTTCTCTTCTATTTTCTAATTCTCTCTTCTTCTACTCGCTTTTCTCTGGATGCATGTTTTACTGTCACCGGTTTCAAGGTATTTCCTACACTGTCAATGTCCAACACTGCGTCTCCGTCAGCCGAGAAGTCCAAACAAGGTTGTATGTTTTTATTTTAATTATTTCTTTCAAAATTTTTGTTAACCGTTAGATGCCATATTACAGAGGATGAACGGGTGGAGCTCTATAATTCAAGGCTTGGTGTGTTCTTGAAGTTTCATGAGATGGAGTTTGGTTGGGCTTCAATACATGTGCATCATTTGCTCACCTTTCAGCTGGAGTATAGGAAACCATGTGAGCTGTGGTTTCTGATTGGTGTGAATCTAATCAGATTCTCGCTCATTGAGTTTAAGATGCTTACTGGGCTGAACTGTGCATATGTGGAGGATCTGGAATCATCCACCGCTGATGCCACCGATGAAATGCAGCAATTTTGGGAGCTGCTTTGAGTGCCAGAAGATCAAGGTCCAAGCTATGATCAGTTGGTTGCTGCCACTGAAGTTTATGGCGGGTAGACCCGTGAAGATAGGTTGAGGTTAGGCTACTTATCCATATATGCTGCCTTTATTGATGCAAAGAGGCCTGATAATGCCACACAGCTTAGTCTAGCTAGGCTGGTAATGGATATTGCTGCCTTTGAGGCCTATCGTTGGGGAAGAGTTGCCTTTAAAATGCTAGTGAATTCTGTGAAAGCAACAACGCCTCGATCAAATGGCTATCACTTTTATGGGTTTATCCAGGTCCTTCAAGTGTTTGTCTATCACGCCCTTTCGGATTTTGCTGCAGTTTTCACGGATCGGGTCCCCAGTAATCCCTCTCCACTATTGCTAGCATTCAAAGGGTCTAGGGGTCGTAAGTATCCAGGGGAGAACATGGTGAAATAGGTATGACTCGCATTCTTTACATTCTTTATATTCTGTGAAAGTCATATTATTTCCTGGGAAGTGTCCAGGTGGAGACTCTTAGGGAGACTTTGAGAAGTTCTAAACCTAAATCTACTACTACAATTAGCCGAGTTTATTAAACGCATAGATCAAAGAAAGCAACACAGTAGGTTTAGGATTTAGCATCTGGTTGTTGTTTTGCTGTTGGTGTGTTTTGAACTTAAGTATTGTGTTTTTGTTTGTGTTCTTACCATCGTTGTAAACTTATAAACTTGTGGATTTGATTTGTGAATGGAATAAATCATTTGTGCATGGAATTGTAATTTGATATGCGTAAAACGGATTTGCAGATAGACCAAAATCTGCCAAGTGAGAGTGTAAATGGTGACCCTGAGGAAAGTGTTGTAGAGCTGGATCAAAAACTCCCTCCACTAATTTCAAACTTGTGAAACAAAAGAAACATGAGAAGAAAACAAAGCAGGTACTAGAGAAGATCCAACAGAGGTTCACGAGAGCTAGAAGACTAGCTCCTACACAGTTGAGTCCTTACAAGAAAAACAGCACAAAAAGGGCATTATCCCAAACAAGCGTGGTGGTGGATACGACCCATTCGGGCCAATAGATAAGAAAGCAACCGCTAGATGGAGTGTAAGACTGAAACAAGAACCATACTTCACCTTCACCTTAACAATTACCTTACGTTAATAAAATTGCAAACACTTGTGACATATAGAGACTTCTTTGGTTTTCACAAGAAAGCCAAGACAAAGAAGATTATTCTAGGATCTACTATACAATGGTACAAGAATTTGAAACCCCCAACAAAATGGCTAGAAGACACGGTAAGATTGGGATGGTACTTCTCCTGGAGACTTCTCCTGGAGACTTCTTCTAGAGACTTCTCCTGGAGACTTCTCCTGGGGACTTATCCTGGAGACTTCTCCTGGAGCCTTCTCATGGAGATTTCTTTATTATACTTCACCTTGACTGATTGTTTTGCTTTGTTTATTTCTCTATTTGATGCACCACATAGATGTTGGGATTAATCTGATGCGAAGTCGCTATGCAAAGCACCCGGAATGGTTTCGCTTTAGCAGGATTTGCATAGTTGATTCCAGATTTCAGCAAATGTGGACAAATAAATATCCAGAGTTCCTCAAGGCTCCTCCTAATGATGATGGGACTGGGAAGCGATTACTTGGTGGATTGCTTAACTACTACTCAGGAAAAGAGCCATCGTATTACCGTAGTGACAAGGCCTAGGGTGTTGATGTGGACGACATATATGCTCCACTAAATATTGGTAACAAATATTGGGTTTCATTGTGGATATCAATAACTAATAGGCATATTGTTGTCTGGGATTCTGCTGTTGGGATGGTCAGAGACATGGAAAGGCGCATGGAGTCTTTTGCAGTCCTTGTGTCGTACATCATGCGTGAGCTGGCTCCAGTTGCAGAAAGGAAAAACATGTCTGTGGAAAAGCACACACATGAGATCGTAGAATCATTGCCTTAAAACATTCAAAGTGGTGATTGTGGCGTGTATTGCTTAAAGTCAGCAAGAGTGTACACATATGCTGCTGCTCTAACCAAGTACAGTAGTTGTTTTCCTCTAAACTTCGTGACAATGTTACTCTAAAGATGATAGTAACAAATGGCTCGTGTTATCCAAGGAAAAACTATGGTGCACGCATTCTTTATGGAGGTGTTCTAGTCATAAACTATTACCAAAGGACTTTTGTGTGAGAAACAACTACTTAATTTGTTAAGAAACCATTCCTATGAAGCATCATTCTCAGTGTTCACAATACCAAATGCCAATGGAAATATCTGGAAGTTACCATCATGTGCCGTTGTTACTAGCAAAACTCCAACATACTTCCCACTTAAATGACATCTATCAACCACAATGACTCGTCTAAGAAAACTAAACCTGGCAATCGAGACCCCAAATGAGAGAAACAAATATTTAAATCTATTTTGTTCATCGAGTGCAAGCCCTGTAATAGTTACTAGATTTGATTCTTGTATTAGCTACAAATAACTGGGCAAGTTACTATAACCAGCTTCTGCTGTCCCATGAAACAATTGTTGGGCGCATATCAACGCCCTATACAAAGTAGTGTACCCTATTTGCAGTCCATACATTATCTTCATTGACTCCATGATATGCTTTGGCGTAATCCCATCAACTGTTCCAAAATTATCTACAAATAACTTACCAATGTATTTGGGCGAATACTGCTTGAATTGAGCATATCGTTCTGCCATAGAACATGTATGAACATTCACGTATTTTGTCACCCAAAATGTATCCCTTGCATCCGTCACAATTGCTCTAACCTTCCATTTACATTCAGGAACACAACACTTTGCCACAAAGAGTTTTTTTGTTGACTTGTATGCACGGAAGTTGTATTTCAATTGAATACTCCTCAATCGCAATTTTGATATCAATTCTTCTTTACTAGAAACACTCCGACCAACATATATGTATTCTGATTTGTCTTCTTGACGAACATAATCTTTGTTCCCAATAAGCATTTCATCTTCGTCTTCGTCTTCATTTTCGTCTTCGTCTTTTACTTTCCCATATATATTGTAATCTCCACCTTCCATATAAACTTCAGGTTCATCATCAAGCTCGTATTTTATGTCAACTTTCAATAGGTCATCTACTTCGTCTTTGACCTCTTTCTCTTGTTCGTTGTCATGTTCTTCCCACTCTTCTTCACAATTATCTCCTTCACTTCCACTCTCTCTAAAGCCACCATAAACACATAGACCGACAACATAAAGCTTACATAACTCAACCAAGCTTCGGACTTGTCTATCATTTGTGACGTGCATAGGAGGAGTATTAGGCGGCATTTCTTGCAATAATGAATCTGGAAGTGCATATGCAAACTCTACACTATTGGTTCCAGTGTCCATATCATAATCATCTTGTACCATTCCAAGAAGTTCAGCATGCGTACAACCATCATCTACAAGTAACATTCTCCCTCCTTTGGAAGTATTGACCTCAAAATGCCAATACAAGTCTTTCCTTACCCATTCTGCATAACAAGTGGTAAGTGAACCATTATCCTGCAAAATATATTATAACAATATAAGATCAAAAATATTGGTAAAAGTATCATTAATAATCAAGATAAATCAAGCTTACGATTACAATACGTTCTGGAGACTTCATGTAAAGTCTCCATATTTAATGTGGAGACGTCACATGAAGTCTCCGTATTTTGAGTGGAGACTTCACATGAAGTCTCCAAAGCTAATAATTAGACTTCACCCAAAGTCTCCGGAGGTTATTTCTGTATTTGACTTAGTGTTGACTTTTTAGAAGGAGATTTTATGTGAAGTCTCCTATTTTACAGATTATTTATGCAATAAAAAATTTCACGGAGACTTCAAGTGAAGTCTCCATATTAACGTTTTAAAATAATTGTATTCTCAAACCGGAGGAGACTTCACGTGAAGTCTCCGAAAAAGGATTAAATTATATTTGCAATTGACTAAGTTTCACTTTAATGAAAGAAGTCTCCGGGTGAAGTCTCCGACTAGGGAGACTTCATTTGATGTCTCCAGAAAAAGGGATGAGACTTCCCGAGGAAGTCTCCTTTATTTTTCTCTTTTTTTTTAATTAGTTGGGTAAAAAGCTCTGTCAGACACAGATTTCTACAAATATTGAGTCAAATAAATTAAAGGTTGGTCAACTTAAAAAATAACCCCTCCAATATTCGGAGACTTCATGTGAAGTCTTCACAATACACGGAGACTTTACTTGACGTCCTGTAAAAGTCAATATTTTAGTCAATTCCAAAAGTAACTCGTTTTTTGGAGACTTCATGTGAAGTCTCCACGAATTTTTTTTCCTCAAACAAAAATTTAGAGATTTCTGGTGAAATCTCCTGTTTTGATTTTTTTAAAAAGTCAATTGCAAAACTAACATCTCTGTTGACTTGGAGACTTCACATGAAGTCTCCATGAACGTGGAGACTTCACATGAAGTCTCCTCTCTGCAAGTTTTTTGAAATTTTCAGATCTATAAACGATTTCATTTAGTGATGCTATATACCTTTTTTAGATGCCCACAATAATGGAATGTAGCTTAGAATTGTGTAATTGTAGCTTTAAAACTAACAAAACCAATGTTTCAAGATTTTTGAAAGGTTAAAATGAAAATTTGAAAGATTTATGGATAGTTGAAGATTGTTTACAAGTAAGTATAGTTGGAAAAAGTAGGATCTATAAGCATTTACTAGCTTGAATTTGGTTGGTAATGGTTGTTGGTAGAATTAAAGAAGATGACATTTTAGTAAATATATGAAGTTGGATATGTACTTTGGTATTTTTAGGTAAGGATAAATGTTAAAAAAAAATGGCACTTTAGAAATTATGTAAAGAAATAAAGGTATTTTTGAGATGTTTAGGGAGAGAAAAAATAGTAGGTTATATTTACAATTGACTTAAGTCAAAATGTTATTTTTGCAAGTATCCTATAAATGTGTATATAAATTTATTATTTGATAGGGTTACTTTTTTTCAAGATATTTCATTTGTTGATTTGCTTTCATCCAAATATTTGCATGTCTTTATTATATTCTAGAACTAAAATGAGAACATGTGGCAGTTTATAAAATAGAAAACACGTGGCAATTTTTAGTTTCCATTTATCTATATATTTTTTTTAAAATTTTTTTTTTATTTTATAAGATATTTTTGGTATTTTTTATATAATATAAATGGGTTTGGTATTATTAGTCAATTAACTCTTGACCAGGCGATTAAGAGATGATTTCCAGCGATTGAAAGGTGATTTTCGGCGATCGTTAACATAGAGTGCACGGCAAAGCAATTTCTGGCGACACAGCGTAGGGAAAACGGTGAAAAGATTTCAGGCGACACAGAGAGGCGATTAACGACAGGGAGGAACCCAACAACGCGATTTTTAGTTCTCTGATTTTGAGTATTTTCACGAGAATCATCGAGGGATTGGTGGGTAATAGATTAGAAAGATAGACCGAGAAGTAAAGACGTGGCAAAATTATAATTGGATCTATGACGGCGGGAAGATAAAAGTAGATCCAAGGTTCATGCATTCCTTTCAAATTCTGGTTTGTGCTTTTAGGATTGTCTTAGTTTCATCTGTTCAAAGCAATGGTAAATGTTAAGATCCGGTGCTGAATTGTCTTGTTGAATAAGCATTTCAATATCGATCTGGAGATACAGAGCGATATACTTAGAGATAAGATTTATGATTCTGATAACCTAGAAAACATTTTTTTACAATCACCTTTTCAATACACTCAGGGGAATAAGCTCAATGTACATGATAATACTATCTTCACAAACACTACTCTCATCCGGATCCTGTTAGTTGTAGGGAGGTGCAGCGAAGTGGAATTGTATAGAATCTGGGTAAATTCAAACCTGATCTTTATAGTCACGCTTCTTTAAGGAAAACTTTGATCATGGAATTGAAACATTGCGATGTCATTACTGAACATGGTTATCTGATGACAGTTTTTGATTCTATTAGTATATGTTTTGATGCTCTCACATCACTAGAACTATACAGTCTCAGAAAGGAGTATATGAATAGATACTTCTCCCTGATCATTCTAGAATAACTTTATTAACATAATGATTGGGTTTGATATTATTACTAATCCAGGGTTCATTGTCTCAATAGAGTTGGGATGGTTGGAATTGTATGGAAGCATTATTAAACATTGTATTGGTTATAAACATCTTGTTATCAAACAGATAATAATAGGTTGTTCTTTGTATCTCATTATTTGCTACGTGGTTTGAAGGGATCAACTTTCCTTGAGAAGGGAATATACATTCATTTGGCAGCAGTTCTGTTTATTAGTTTCAAAGTCTAATTGGGAATCAACTAGTTTTCATTTGCTTGATATCATATTTGAATTTCAAGAAAATATAGTCTGGTTGGGGAAGGTGGATAGTTTTTTTCGATAGGTTGATGTTCTAACAAATTTTGTTGAAATATTTATGGTAAATAGGTCTATTCTAGGGACAGAGAATAATACGTTTATCATCCTTTTGTCTACTTTGCTAACAGTGCAAAATTTGTTATATAATGTAGCAGAAGAATGGCGATTGACTTACTTTTTGCTACAAGGCTATGGGGATATTTGGTGGAGAGTGGATTTTATTATTACAATCGCTTCCTCTTATCATAACATGCTCATAAAATTGGTAAGAATCACAACCATATTTTCTCTAGGAAGCGTGGGAGGATTTTTTTTTAGTGGCTTCTCATTTTTAGGAAGTGAGTTGATTTCCCTTGATAAAAACATTGAACTGGAATGAGTCCTGTTCGAATTTCAAATTTTAGTAACTCAAACTCGGAAATACGCAGAGAACATTGAGGTTATAATTATGATTGGTTATCGTTCGGTTCTGTCTGATTACATGATTTATAGGTTAGAGAAGTCTTCTCATAAAACCGATTTCCTCTCTAACAAATTTGAATTTGAATGGTTCCAATCTGATCCAATATCTTGGTTTGAATATTTGATTTGTTCCAATATTCTAGAGAAAGAATGAAAAACAGAATATTGTGGATTTTAATTCTCCATATTGGTGGTAATATTACAGACCCTTTTTGGTTCACTTTCCTTACATTAAGAATCACTTAATACCTAGGAGGATCTTTGAGTTGATCCGATATAGAGTTGGCCAATATTATATGAGAGGTTGTTGTCTTCTTTCTTAGGACCTCCACCTTTGAGTTCTCTGTTTTGAATGTGTTAAATGAAGATCCTAAGAAGACTCGTGGTCTCTTTCACAACAAACCTAGGAGAGGGAAAAATTTGGAGCAACCTGATTGGGTTACTCTTGCTCAAGGGTCAGAGATCCTTCATGGTTCTACTTCAAAATGTCATGAGAAGAGAGCTGATGAGAACTTGGTGGTTGGATCAGTTTTGACAAAGAAAGTTCGCAGATCATTGTTTCAGGATACAGAAACACACTCGGCTGCCACTACAATTGTAAAGCAACCTAATGTTGCACTTACTAGCTCTAGAGAGATTCTAGTATCAAATCAAGTGAGTACACAGATTGAAGGAGGGGTTGAAATCGGATACCCAGGTTCTGTTTTTCCTTCCTCCTCTATTTTTGTGTCTCATGATGATGATATAACCGATCTTACAACGAAGTATGGTGATTTAGATCCTAATATAGAATCTGTTTTGGATGCCATGGCTTTTGAGGCTGCAGTTTCTAGTGTTCAAAACATGGCTGATGAGGATATATTTAAGATCCATGAGGAGTTTGCCTTGAAATTGAAACACTATCAGGTAGCTAGGCTCAAGAAACCACCTTCAGTCCGAGCAAAGCTTCGTCTAGATCTTCCACACCGATTCGTGGAGTGATTGTGAAGAAAATGGTGACAATAGTAGTGATGTCTCCTCGGCTTCGTTCTTTGTCTCACAAGACAAGTGATGACACATCCAAGGAGCACGTCTAAGGCTCTTTAATCTATTTCATTTTTATGTTATTTCAAACTTTATGTTGGAACTGCCAGGGTATTGGCAACAAACATTCGATTAATAACCTTCGTGACATTTGGAAGAAATTCAAACCAGATTTTGTATTTCTTTCTGCCACAAAAAATAATTTTATTTTTATGGAAAAAATTCAGTTACATTCGGGTTATGATTTCTTAACTACGACGGAACCTATTGGTTCAAGCGGTGGGTTAGCCTTATTTTATTCAGATAATTTTAACGTTAAAGTTAATCACAAAGATGAAACTATGATAGTTATATTTGTGGAGCTTAAAGGTATAACAAGTAATATTATTTTCTTTTATGGTGAACCAGTCTAAAATAAAAAGGATTACGTTTGGGATAGACTAACTAGGGTGGTATAAGTAGAAATGAACCTTGGCTAATCATTGGCGATTTTAATGAATTATCGGGAAATCATGAGAAGCAAGGAGGTTTACAAAGGAATGAAAATTCCTTTATGACTTTCAACCAGATGATTCATGATTGCGGTTTGGTAGATTTTCCAAAATTGGATAACTCGTGGTCCTGGCGAGGGGTTTGAAATACTGGAATATTACGTTGTATCCTTGATAAAGACTTTGGTAATAGTGAGTGGCATGAGGTATTCCCAAAATCAGAGGTCTAATATTTAAATATGATTGGTTTTGATCATAGACCTATTTTAGGCAAGTTTAATGATCATAATTTTAGAGCGAATAAGAAATTCATTTTTGATAAAAGATGGATTGATAAGCCTGGTTTTCAGGACATAGTTGAAAAATGTAGGGGAGGTTTACCGTGTCATAGGCAAGTCAACTTCATTGGTAAACTAAAAACATGTCGGCGTGAAATATCACACTAGAAGAGTAAGAATTTCCAACCAGAATGACAAAAAATTAATGAATTACACAAAATTGTTGAGGACCTCAAAAACTGTAACTCGAATAACTCAGTAGAAATTAGAGAAGCCAATGCAAACCTCAAATAAGCATATATTGAGGAGGAGGCTTACTGGAAACAAAAAATCTGAAACAAATGGTTGTAAGAAGGAGATGAAAATACAAGATTCTTTCATGCCAAAACACGGAAACAGAGAGCACGTAACCATATTATTGGATTGAAGATGGATAATGGAGATTAGGTGACGCAAGAAGAGGAAATTTTGAAAGAAGCCTCAGGCTGTTTCTCAAACCTATTTTCTAGTAATGGTAACAATTTTTTATTATTGGATGAAATCAAGATCAAGATTACAAACTCTAACAATCAACTCTTAATGAAATCGACAAGCGAGGAAGAAATTAAAAACGCTCCTTTTATGATGGATCCTGGGAAAACCCATGGGATGGTATGATGGCCCTTTTCTCCCAGAATTTGTAGTCCATTATTAAGAATGATCTAGTCGCCTTAGTTAATGATTTTCTCACACATGGGTGTTTTGAAAAAGGGTTGAATAAGACAAATATCTGTCTTATTCTGAAGATTTCCAGACCAACAAAGATGTCAGAATTCAGACCTATTAGTCTATGTAATGTAGCACATAAAATAATTTTCAAAGTTTTGTGTCTTCGACTCAAACGAGTTTTGCCAAAACTAATATTTGAAACCCAATCAGCTTTTGCTGCGGAAAGATTGATTTTGAGATAACATTGGGATAGCCCAAGAGATGTTCCACGTTCTTAGGAAAAATAAAGTGGTGAAAGGTAAATTTATGACTGTCAAAACAGACATTAGTAAAGCCTATGATAAAGTAGAATGGACCTTTGTTGCTAAACTATTGGGCAAATTTGGTTTTAGCGAAAATTGGATTCGGTGTATTATGCACTATAACAACTGTAGAATATTATGTTCTTATTAATGGGGTCCTTGGAGGCAGCATAATACCAAACGGAGGTTAAGACAATGAGATCCATTATCACTCTACATTTTTATACTATGTACAAAAGTTCTTATTACCAAACAAAGACAAACGGAACAAAAGAAACTTATTTCGGGCATATCCATAACAAGAGCAAGCCCCATTATTTCCCATGTTTTATTTGCGGATGATAGTTTATTTTTTTGTAGGCTACAAAAGATGAGACTAACCGAATCCTCAAGATACTAAACGAGTATGCTATGGTGTCTGGTCAACAGATAAATTTTGACAAGTCATCAATACAATTTGTTCATTCTGTACCAGAGCACAACAAAATGGTACTTCATAAAATACTAGGTATTACCTAGACAGGGGGAATGGGCCCCTATCTGGGATTTCCTGAAAATATTAGCGGGGCTAAAACAAAAGTTTTTGTATTCGTAAGGGAGAAGATCTAAGAAAGGATAAATAGTTGGTCATCCAAATTCCTTTCTAAAGTAGGTAAGGAAGTCTTGATTTATGTGATGTCATGGTACCGGTTACCTAAGACAATCATAGTAAAATTAAACTTAGCAATAGCAGATTTTTAGTGGTCAAATCCCGATACAGCTAAAGGTATTCACTGGAAATAATGGAAAAAAGTATGAAAACCAAAATCCGAAGGTGGATTGCGGTTTAAAGCTTTGGAGGAATTCAATTCGGCCTTGCTGGCTAAGCAATTATGACGCTTAATTGATGCTTCAAACTCACTATTTGCAAAAGTAATGCGAGGACGATATTTTAAGAACCAATGTCCTTTCACTGCAACGCCCAATGCTACCTTGTCCTATGGTTGGAGAAATATTTTTTCAGCCAAATCATTAGTTCACAAAGGCATGATTAGAAAAATTGGGGACGGTAAATCAATCCGGGTCTGGAAGAACCCATCAATCCCAAATTCATTTCCTCGTCCCTGAGTCGAGCTGAACCAAAGTTTTGTTCCTGATCTAACTGTGGATTAGTTTATTGATCATAGAGTAGGTTCCTGGAAGGAAATTTTAGTCCAACAATATTTTGATCCTGGAGATGTCCAACTAATTCTAGCTATCCCCATACCTAAGAAACAGAGACCTGACTATTGGGGTTGGCATTTAACTAAAACATGAAGATACTCTGTGAAGTCTGGATAGCAGGCTGCATAGTATTTCTCTTTATTAAACATTGGACAATATGGTCCAAATCTCCAAGTGCTACATAATAAAATCTGGAAACTTGACTGTCCAAATAAAATCTGACACTTTATTTAGTAAGCTTTATCTGGTTGTACAACTGTTAAGCAGAATTTGGTCCAAAGAGAAATTAATTGCGACACTAGATGTTCACGCTGTGGAATAGAGGGGGAAACCATAAATCACGCCCTCTTTGAATGTCCTCCAGCTTTTCAAACGTAGGCCTTATCCTGCATACCTTCCGCGATAGATGTCTTTACATAAGGCTCAGTCTGGTACAATCTTAATTATCTTTTCTGGCGGTTACCAGATAAAGATGATATACATGTTTTTCCCAGGATCCTTTGGAACATTTGGAAAGCAATAAATGATCATTGCTTCTCAAATATAGATACTGATCCTTGTAACATCATAAATCAGGCGGTAGCAGACTATAAAGAATGGTTTTCAGCTAGACATGAACTTAAGGTGTCAAAAAGTCCCTTAACCGTTCATACTACCGCACAAAAGTGCTCATTGGCTATCCCATCCACATCCAATCTAAGTTTCACTGAATATAAATGTTTGGTAGACGCATCCTAGAAAAGCTCAGACCTTCAGACGAGTTTAGGTTGGTGTTGCTTTCCAGATTCAGTGGATGGAGGATTTACAAGAGCACGCCGAGTCAATCGTAGTCTCTCGGCTCTTCATTCGAAAATGGGAGCTGTTCTTTAGGCGATAGAGTCTCTCTTGACGCTTCAGAATATAGAGGTGGAGATTTCAACAGAATGTGAGACGGTGCTGAAGATACTTGACTATCCGGAAGAGTGGCCAGCCTTCCTTCCTTATTAGGAGGAGTTCTCCCGGTTAAGTTTCTTCTTTCTTCATCTATCTCTCTTTTTACTTCCCAGGGCTTTAAATCACAAGACGGATTCTCTTGCTCATCATTTCCGAGAGTTTGTTTTTGATTCATTGATGTAATCCTCCTTTTAACTCATGGTTTCCTGATATTAATATAAATGTCGTTGACAAAAAAAATGTTTTGATATTTTGTAATATTAATATTCTGAACTATCTTAGGTTATATTAAACTACAATATAAAATAATATAATTTGTTTTGCATTTTATGTATTTTAGTTTAAATATTTTATATTTGGGGGTAAGATAATATATATATAATTATATATATATATATAAGAAGGAAATAAAAATGGGAGTGATTGGCATTTTGTCTTGGTTTGTATATGAGGGAATCTAACGTCAATATAACTTTAAAAAGAAAAATCTCTTCCTCTGTCTGCCTTATTGTTCTTTATAAAACCACCACACAAAGAAAGTGAATCCAGCCAGATTATTAGATTAATACAACAAAATATTCATAAGTCAAAAACAGTAACTCATATTGATTGAAATTTTATAACAACTCTATGTTTGCTTTTGACTCTTGACGAGCAAATATTATACACATTTATGGTCCATAAATGTCAACAACAATATATCATTTATTTGAAAGATGACGTCCCAACACTATTCTGATCAGTTTCATGATCCACTTCACTGTAGTCTCTCAGGTGTTCCCGGATCTGCTGAAATTATTTTTCGTCAAGAGCACCACATGCTGTAATTCTATTCAGTAGAAGCTTGAAATCTAGCAGAGCCGGTTTTGAAAGTATATAAACTTAAATAATATAATGCAAGTTGTTGATACAAAGTTACAACACTAAATTCAAAGAAGGCACTCTAATATAACGAACGAGAGCATCAGTCTTGTGGTTTATAGATCTTGAAATTATATGGAGAGAAAAAGAGTGAAAAAGATTTCAACTTGAGAAAATCCTCCTGATATGTCTGGAAAAAAGGTCATTCAACTGGTTGTTGCATTATCTTCAGCACGTCTCCACAATCAGTTACTAATTCCACCTCAAGAAATCAGAGAGATAATAAGTATTCCATCACATAAAGCATGGCTTTTACCTCCGAGTTCAAAGCAAAAATACTCCACTAAATAGTTCGAGCCCCCATAATTTCCCCTTCAATTGAGTTAAGGGAGCAAACCCATCCTAGTCCTGAATGCATGTGAGAATTATTCCACGAACTGTCAACAAAGCATATGTAGCTAGTGAATAATGGGAGACTAATAGAAGGAACATCCACCTCTGACCAAATTGATGCTGAGCTAATTTAGCTTGGTTGGTGATTTTGTACGCTTAGCATTGAACCATTTAGACGTTGTAACTTCTGCGTGAATAAAGATAGCATTTGGGTTTGTATTCATATCTGAAAAACATTTATTATCTCTTGCTTTCCAAATCTGCCAAAAAATCCATGAAAAACCTTCACATCTACTCGATCTGGAATTCTCCAGAACATATAGCAAAGATTATACCAATATGTATTTTCAGGAAAAATGTCTATGGCAGAAGGAAAACTCGATAGAGCCCAAGTTTGAATTACCGGAGGACATTCAAAATTGCATGGTGTATCGTATTCTCCTCCGCCTCACATCTACTACATCTAAAGTTTCAATTAATTTCACGCTTGTTAAGATTGTGTTTAACTGCAATACACTTTGACAAGGCTTGCCACATAAAATGTTTAATCTTGTTAAGATAATTGATTTTTTCAGATTTTTTCCTATAAGACTATGAAATTTGAATCTAATCTCCCACCTCAAGTAATGAATTCGTCACTTTGGTATGATACCCATATTTTACTGTGTAATGATCCATTTTTGTAAAGTACTAACCCCAAAAATCAGATCTTGGCCTTCGGGATAAAATCATGCCCATAACCAACTGAACATCAGCGGGGGTAAAAATTTTTTTTTTTGGGTCAATATTGGGCCACAACTGGCCGGCCCATTAGCCAAGTTCCTGCATAATACAGATAGCAGGACTCGATACCACATTTTCGATCATAAATTGGAGTTCAACCAGATTGATATCAATCAAAATCTCTTAGAGAGCAGATCATGTTGCATGCGACAAATCCACACGAATTTTGCATCTAAGATAACCTTCTTCAAATTTTTTGTTGTTGCTGGTTCCGATCTACTCTGCCTTCAACATTGTCAAGCCAGATCTTATATCTCACATAATCCATTTTCCGTCTTGCTTTTA
>OVBA01005712.1:411-19485 GCA_900406435.1 Lepidium aucheri
CTGAAGTCCTTCACAAATCTCCTATAGAAGCCGGCTAATCCATGAAAGCTCTGGACTTCTCCCACGTTCTTTGGTGTTGGTCAATCTCGGATTGCTTTGATCTTCTCATCATCTACTCTAACTCCATCTGCACTTACAACAAAGCCTANTTGCTATAGATGAGTATATCATCAAAGTAAATCTTTATAATTCATGCTAGAATAAATTAAAAAAAATTAGTCTAGTTAATAAAATCAATTTTATTTTAAAAAGTACTTATATATTTAATTAAAGTTTTAAAATGTAACAAAATATAGATATTAAATAAAACAAACGACTAAATTAACAATACTTCCTTCAAAATATTTAAAATACTAAAATAATTTAAAAAGAAATATTAAAATGATATATTATTATAAAACAAATTGCTAAGAACTAACTTCTCAACCTATTGGATTAAAAATACTTAAAACTCTAATAATTATTATTAGATCTAAAACATTGTCCATAAGATTGGATGATCATTTTCATATTATATGTTTTGGATGATCATTGTTGTATATCATACATAATAAACCACTTCATAAAAAATGTTTTATGTAAAAAATCTTCAAAGTGACCACGAATTGTAAGATTACCCTCCAAATAAACAAAATGCAAATTAATCATACAAAATAAAAAATAATATGAAGTATATCTCTCCGTCATTATTGTTTGAGCATGATGTAGCACAATTTGTTCTAGATCAAACTCTGATCAAATTAGAGGGAAGATGGGCAAGATTTCCTGGTCAAATTAAGAGAGAAAAGAACATATTGCTCGACCTAGAGATGATCGCATTAAATTCTAATTAATCAAACTCAAAGTGGCCAAAAGAAGATCTTCTTTTCAAGGACTTCTACCCTTATTTATAGATCATAGAGGCGGTTACAACTTTTTGAAAATAGGAAAGATTACATTTGTTCGGATTTGTAGATATATAGAAAGACTAGATCTTCGAAAGTTTTCCTTATCCGAAAAAGGAAACCTTCATTTTCCTTTTAACGACGAGTTGCTCAATTTTCTTCTTATTCTATGATTCGTCGAATAGAAATCTTTCCAAGTTGATAACCGAAAGCCGAGTTGACTTCTAGACGAGTCTATGACTTAAAAGTTTTCCGGGTCCTGATTATTCTCATGGACCAAGTAGGATCTTAGATCTGCATCCGACAATTGTGCCCTCCAGACTCGGAAAATTGTGTTGAGTTTCCGAGTTGTTAAGTTACCTATTTCCGGAATCTTTGGTCCACATGTCAGACATCAATTGGACCATTTGGGCGGTTTTACAAGCTATTAGTAGGTCATTATTATGCGACAATTTGGTTGTCGGTAAACTTGTACAAATACCCTAGTTTTTACCTCCAGTCTTCATTCGCATTCACGACCATTGATTTTTACTGCTTCTCTGACTTTTTCCTTTTAGTTGCGTTGTTTGACTTCATTCCTTCTTTTCTTTTCTGACAATGGGTCTCGATGATTTTCTACTTCCAAATATTACGGACGAGATTAATGTTGTCCTTGATGTAGAGAGATCTTATCGGCGTGAAGGATCAACCTGAACTGGTAGTACTCTCGCGGCCATCCCCATTGAGTCTAGGGTTATTCTTTTGGTCTCATCTAGGACTAGTGCACGTCGTGGAACCACGTGCCCTCCAAAGAGATCTAGGACTAGTGATCTCAGAATAGAATCACCTACTGCGGCACCCAATGCAAGGAAGGGAAGGAGGAGAATCCATGACGACTTCTGGTTCTCATATAATCATGTGGATACGGTGCCGATATCGTCGTCTCGTGTTGAATGTGAGGATCTGATGCAACACATCAGATCATCTCTGGATTTTCTTCCCCCTCCAGATCGAATGGAAAATAGGGAAGAGTACGAGGAGACTGCTTACCTCTTTTTCAGGGTTTTTCCTTAGCCGTCTTCAACTTGATAATTTACTCTTTAGTTGTTTTTTTTATTTTTGTTTTTTTGACGATTAGATGTTGCCCCCTTTTTTTGTGCTTAGCTTATCTCCCACTTGAATGACATCTTACTTGATCGAGAGAAGATTCTGGCGCTCCCTGATGAGAGCGCCCGTACAACTGCCTAGCTTGCTAGTCGAGTGGGGCAAACTCACTTGGAGGTGGAGGACGTCAGGTCTAGGCTGTCCGTAGTTGAAGAGGAGCTTGCTCGTGTGAAGGCCGAGTTGAAGCAGGAGCAAGAGAATGTGCTCTTGTTAATTGAGCAAAATGCGGCTTTAACTGATTCGTTAAACTGTGTTGATTCGGACCGGAGTAACACCTTCAAAGCTGCAGAGAAGGCGAACGACTTGCCGATGAAACTTCATGACGAGTTGGATTCGATGAAGAAGAATTTTGATCTTCACCTTCGAGATGCTGTGAATGCTAAGAAGCTAATGGTCTATCAGGACCTTCGTGACCAACTCTCTGGTCGTTTGAAAGAATCACCAGTCGCTTCAACGATCTGGAGTTGAGCAAATTTAAGAAAATTTTCAACAGTGAGACGTTGACGGCACTTTATTCTGAAGACTTGGTCATTCTGGGTTTTGAGGTTAGCGAACCCTCCCGTGATACTGGTGAGACTTGATTCGCAGAAGCATGTTGACTTTTCTGTGACTGATCCTCTGCGGCTTCCTTGATTTGCACATTATAACTAGCTGTACTAGTTAAAGCTTCTATTTTGTAAAGACTTTTTTCTGTTTAAAAGATATGAAATGAACTCGGTTATTTGCCCTATTTTTTTAATACTTTGATTATATTATGTTTTGTTGTTAAAAGAAATGGAAAAAATTTAAAAGCGAATTGGCTTGCTCTCGAAATTTAATGCACAAGTTTGGAACTCAGACATAAAGTAATAGAGTTTTCATTTCTTTTATATTGTGAAAGGGAAAACTTAGATCTCGAGATGTTTGGGTATAAACCCGCTCTTTCAACTTTTACTACAGTCAAGCTTGTAAGCCTTTGTTTGTTTGTTTTTTTTTGTAAAACCAAGATTCTAAGACTTGGTCTCGAGGATGTTTGAGAGTCAGTTCTTGAAACCATTTTCCAAAATTCGGATCTTAGGATCAAGAGTTTAGAATTAAACTTTGTTTTTTTGGTACAAAACTAGGTTTTGTCTTGGTGAGAACTTAATCTCGTCATAGTTTGAGAATTTGATCTCGTTGAAAGGGGTGAGAATTAGATTCTCGTCTTAGTGAGAACTTGATCTCAACATGATTGTTAGAACTTGATCTCGACATAACATCGAGAAATTGATTTCGACATAATTGTGAGAAATTGATCTCAGCATAATTGCAAGAAATTGATCTCAGTATAATTACGAGAACTTGGTCTCGACATAATATGTGAGAGGTTTTAAGACTCAACTTTTAGATGTGCGAGATTTTAAGACTCGACGTAGATGTGAGAATTTGGTTTCATAAAATTTTTTGTAAGGTTTACTCGGCGAGATTTTAAGACTCGGCTTAGGTATGAGAACTTGGTTTCGTAAAAAGGTTTGCAAGGTTTACTTGGCGAGATTATAAAACTCGACTTAGAGGTGCAAAAAGTTCAGATCTCAGAATAATTGAGAAAAATTCGCCATAACTGCAAGAGCTTTCATGATCACGTCTCGGTATTTTTAAAAGTCTGAATGCTGTTAAGGTTCCCTACATACCCAAGATGAAATCAAACCAAAACGTAGTTCTCATTACATAATTAAGAGATTAGACGGGCATCAGTGGATGCATAGTAGACGCCGAGTTGGCGTAGCTTTAGTAATAGTATCGCTTCAAGTTGATGGAGTTCTAGCTCCGTGGAACTATCTCTCCCACCATCGTTGCGATCTCATACACGTTCGGTTTCATAACTTTGCAAATTATGTAGGGTCCTTCCTAATTAGTGCAAAACTTTCCAGCATTTAATTTGGCCGTATTCTCGAACATTTTTTGCAATATGAGATCTTCTTCGGCAAAGTGCCGCCCTCGCATTAGTTTATTATAATACTTTGCGGCTAGTTGTTTGTAATTTTGCACGCTGAGCAAGGCTTCGTCTCTTTGTTCTTCCAAGTCGTTGATGCTCGTTTCCATAGCTTAGTCATAGGACTCGTCATTTTTAGGAGAATGGATTCTGTGAAAAGTCGGGATGGTGGTTTCTGCGGGGGCGAGTGCTTCCATTTCGTGAGATAGAGAGAAATGAGTGCAGTCGGTCGAGCGTCTTGGTGTAGTACAATGGGAGAAAAGTACCACATCCAACTCGTCGGACCAATGGCCTTTCTTTTTCTAGAGTTGTTTCTTAATTCCATCCAAGATGTGCTTATTAATCAATTTTGCTTGCCCGTTATCTTGTGGGTTTTAAGGTGTGAAATGACTTACTCGAATGTTCCACCTAGCACAAAAGTTGATGAACTTCACCGAGATGAATTGAGAACCGTTATATGTGATAATTTCATAGGGTAAACCATGGCGGCAAATGATATTCTTCCAAATAAACTTGACTACAATCTTATCCTTTATGTGAGAATATGCTTCAGCTTTGACCCATTTGGAGAAGTAGTCGGTCATAACGAGCATGAATCTCTTTTTCTAAGATAACTGTAGAGGCCCTACTATGTCCATTGCCCAACACTTGAACGTGTAAGGCATAATTGACGAAGTAAGTTTTTTAGTCGGAGCGTGTATTATGTGTCCATGATGCTGACACTTATCACATTTAGCTATGTATTTCTGACAATCTTGAGCCATAGTCGGTCAATAGTATTCGAGAGATCATATATTATGCACAAGGGATTGTCTGCAGCATGATTTCCTTAGGCTCTGTTGTGCGTCTCTTGTTTAACTTTTCTCGTCTCATCGCCATGAATACAGGTAAGCAATGTTCTATTCGAACTTAGGCGATACAATTTACTATCGACTTGTGTGTAGAAAGAGCTTTTGGCTTTGAGCCTTCGAGCTGTCCATCGATCTTTTGGTGATTCACCATCAAGTATGTACGCCAGTATCTCGTCTCTCTAATCGACTGTCCTGTCACTGGCTTGAGGGAGGTTGATCGTCTCCATATTGGGATCTTCGCCCGAGTCTGTGTCGAGACGACAGTGAAGTCTCCTTTTGGTAGTTGAATACTTGGCTGGTCAATACTTCTACCGGGATGACTCATTTTTGAACCGGATCAGTTGTTGAAGCCAAGGCCGCCAATGCGTTGGCCCAAGTGTTTTCAAGTCCAGGAAATCTTAGTGGTTTTGATTCTCAACTCTTTTGATAATTCCTTTACAGCTTTCAAGTATTCTTCCATCTGTTTATTCTTCATATCGTAGCCACCATTGACTTGGTTAACGACTAGCTGAGAATCACAGTAACATTCGACTTGGGCAGCTCTAACTTCTTTTGTGAGTTGGATTCTTGTGATCAGTGCCTCGTACTCGACTTCGTTGTTTGAAGCTGGGAAAGCTAATCGGAATGTTGCTTTAGTATTTTACCTGTCGGGTTTTCTAATCGAATTCCGACTACGGATCCATGTTGCGAGGATGACCCATCAACAAAAAGTTTCCAAACTTGAGGAGACTTATCTGCTTCTAATGGCTCCAGTTTGGGGGATAATTCTATTAGAAAGTCCACCAGAACTTGCGACTTGGCGCTAGTCCATCCTTTGAATTCGACGTTAAACTCGCTGAGTTCTATGGCCCATCTAGTTAACTCTCCTGATTGGTTTGGACTGTGCAGGATTGTTTGTAGCAGGTGATTAGTGAGTACGATAACCGTGTAGGACTGAAAATACGGTCATAACTTTCTCACCAAGGTACAACAACCAAAGTGAGTTTGGCTGTCGTTGGGTATCGAGACTCGGCTTTGTCAAGGGACTTACTCGTATAGAAAATATGATGCTGAATAACTCTATCTTCCCACACGAGTACATTGCTTATTGCCGATGATGACACCGCGATGTACAAGTAAAGTGCCTCTCCATCTTTAGGTTTTGACAGATTCGGTGGAGTTGATAAGTACTTTTTCAATTCGGAGAAGGCACTTTCACATTTGTCGTTCCATTTAAAGCTCTTATTTCTTTGTAAGAGTTATTAAAAAGGGAGACATTTGTCCGTTGACAGAGAAATGAATCCGTTCAACATGGCAATTCGTCCTGTTAGTCTTTGGACTTTTCGTTTGTTATTTGGCGATGATAGTTCCTGGACTCCCTTCATCTTCTTTGGATTTTCTTCAATTCCCCTATGGGTAACGATGTAGCCAAGAAATTCTCCCGAAGTTAATCCAAAGGTGCATTTAGCCGGGTTGAGTTTCATCTAGTATTTGTTCATTGTTTTAAAACTAAGAGCTAGGTGATCGACGTGATCTTCAGCTTTCAGAGACTTGACTAGCATGTTGTCTATGTAGACCTTCATTGTCTGGCTGAGTTGCTCGGTGAACATTTTGTTGACGAGTCGCTGATAAGTAGCTCCTGCGTTCTTGAGACCGAAGGGCAAGAGTATATAGCAAGACGTTCCTTGTTCAGTTATGAACAAAGTTTTCTCCATATCATCAGGGTGAAATCTGATCTGATTGTATCCTGAGAATGCATCCATAAATGAGAGCAGCTCATTCCCTGCTATTGCTTCTATGATTTAGTCAATGTTTGATAAAGGAAAGATATCCTTCGGACATGGCTTGTTAAAGTCGGTGAAGTCGACACAGACTTGCCATTTGCCATTTTTCTTTGGTACTATGACCGGATTGGCTAACCACTCGGGTATTGTACTTCAATAATAGACCTTGCATCGGTAAGATTTTTGACATCTTCGATCACAGCTTTCGTCCTTCTGGACACTAATTTTTGCATTTTCTGCTTAATTGGCTTGTAAGTTGGATCAACATTCAATCTGTGACTTGTTACTCTTGGATCAACTTTGGGCATGTCCTTTACCGTCCATGTGAACGTTGTTACATTTTGTTCGAGAAGTTTGATCAACCTTTCTCGAATCGGCTTGCTCAAGTTGACTCTGATGCTGATGCACTTCACCGAGTCAGCTAAGTCGATGTTGACGAGTTTGACTGTTGACTTGTCAGGCTTCTTGAGAGCAGCCAGCTCTAAAGTAGCTTTGCTGCTGACTGTTGCCGTGATCATGTACGATTTATTACGCAATTTCAACTCGGCAACAAAGCATGTTCTTGACATCTTCTGGTCACTTTACTCGTGTAAGTTCCTTTATGAGTTGGAGTCTTCACGCACTGATGGTAGCTCAACGGGACCGCCTTCATTGCATGAATCCATGGTGTTCCTAATATCATGTTCTAAATCGATGGTTTGTCGACTACCAACAATTTTATCCACCTCGTGATTCCATCTGCTCAAACCGATAACTTGACAGTTCCAATAGCATGTATAGAACTCCCATCGTATGCGGTCAAGGTTCTATCGACCAGCTTAATCCTGAGATCTGGAAGCGCCATCCGGTCCAAAGTTAATGTTTAAATCGACTAAATTTCCGGTATCAATAAGTATCCAAGATACGTCACAATCGAAAACTCAGAGTTTGATGACTAACATGTTTTTATGTGGAAAGCTTACTCCATCAAGATTCTCCGAGAAGAATGATATCTCTGAGTTGATTCTCATGAAGGTTTTTGACAGAGCCGTGTGTTTGAGGCTAACTGCGGCTACTAACTTTCACTAATACTTTTTGATTAACCAGATAGTGTCATCACAAGATTGGAGGCCTCCCATAATGATAGCTATCTTGACCCTTGGATCTTCCTGCTCGGGAATCTCCAGTCTGTTTTCACGCGCTTTGCACCATCATTAGTAGCGTTGTTTTGAGTGGCCATTTTGCTGGCTGCCTCTCATAACTCGGCTTACTTTCCTTTCTGCAATGAAAACCTTTGGGTTTCCTCGTCTGAGACACTTAATGCGCTTCTGCTGAACTTTTCAGCAAGTCGCTCCTAGAGTTGTTTGCATTTCGAGGTCGAATGACCGGCTTGATCATGAAAAAAGCAGAATTCATCTCGACTGTAAGTGTTATTCCATGATTTTTTTCTAGCTGGACCAGTTGTCTTACAGACTTGGAATGCGGTAGCTCTGTTTCTCTTCCCCGAGTGCTATGCTGTCTCAGTTCCTGATATTCCTCTGTTGGTTCTTTCGCTTCAGACTCGCTTTGGATGATCTAAGTTTTTTGCGAGAATTTTTTTCTTCAATGTATTCGACATGCCTCACTGCTCTGCATAAGGCATCCGATACCGTGGTTGGTCGATTCACAAAGAGGTCTCATCGCAGGGTGTCGTCACTAACCATTCTAGTTCTCAATGCTTTGATGGCCATGTCGTCCCTGACTTTAGCTTTGGTCGTTATTCAATAAAAATGCCCGAGGTATGACTTCAGAGTCTTGTCAGCTCCTTGCTTCAAGGATCGCAGCTCGATATGGAAGTGTCTTGATTAACATTCATTGCATATTGTTTCATAAAAAACTTGGCTAGTTGATTAAAGCCTTCAATTGACCCTATTGGTAGCTTTGTAAACCATACCAGTGCGTGTCCAGTCAAATTTTCAGCAAAAATTTGACAATATGCCGCGTCTTCTTGGTCCGGGTGGTAATTTTTACCTCCCATCATAACGTTGAACGCACTAATGAACTCCACTGGATTTGTTGTTTCATCGTATGATGGGCAGCATAGTCTCGGTCCTCCAGTTACCAGGATCCTTCTTATTCTCAGAGAGAACAGGGAGTTTTAGACTTGGCTCACTATCCTCCCAATCTCTGGCGCCGAGCTGGTCGCCTGATGGCATATCTTCCATCATCCTAAAAATAGTCGTAGCGTCTGTTGCTACTGCAGTCGGCTGCGTCGGAACAAGCCGAGTTGGGATTTGGCTTTGTTCCGCAGTTTGTTAGACTTGCAGACTTGGAGTCTGATCGAACAAACTCCTATGGACGCTGGTGAGTACTTTGTCGCTCTGAAGGTTGTTTTGCGTGGGCTGCAAGTTATCGCAGCTTTCCCTGTCTCTTGCTTTGAGATGCTCAAACTGCTCAACATTTCTCTTATATGTTGCTTCTTGTAGTGCTAGCAAGTTCCGTATCATCACTTCGAGTGATGGTGGCTCTTTCAGAGGTCCTGGAAGCTCAGTAGCTTCCCAAGTTGGTTTACAAAGGTTCTCCTGAGTCTGAACAGAGTACAAAGGTGATCCTCGAGCTAGGTTTGTCTGCTCTTGAGTTGGATCAGGAGTTGTTCTCTCTGAGGAATGGATGGTAGCGTTGTTTCTCGACATTCTTGCTTTTCAGCGATCTCTTTCTTCTCTTAAGCTATGAAATCTTACGAAGTCGTTCCCCACAGATGGTGCCAACTGTTCGAGCAGGATTTAGCATAACTTGTTCTAAATCAAGCTCTGATTAAATTAGAGGGAAGATGGGCAATGTTTCCTAGACAAATTAAGAGAGAAGAGAACATATTGCTCGATCTAGAGATGATCGGGTTAAGTTCTTATTAATCAAAGTCAAAGTGGCCAAAAGAAAATCCTCTTTTCAAGGACTTCCACTCCTATTTATAGATTATAGAAGCTGTTACAACTCTTTGAAAATAGAAAATATTACATTTGTTCGCTTTTCAACAACAAGGTGCTCAACTTTCTTCTTGTTCTGTGATTTGCCAAATAGGGATCTTTCCGAGTTGATAATCAAAAGCCGAGATAACTTGTAGCCGAATCTATAACTTAAAAATTTCCAGGTACTGATTGTTCTCGTGGATTAAAAAGAATCTCAAATCCACCTTCAAAATTATTATCAAGATTTTAAATTATGATAAACCAATTGAAGTCCTGATGATAAGGAATCTAAACATATTCTTAAAAATTTAAAACTCTATTGTATGTGGTCATAAGAACCTTTTTAAAATCTATTGTTATATTTGCATATTACTTTGACTTCGTGCAGCTTTTTACTTAGTGGGTAACCTTACAAATAGTGGTCACTTTGAAGGTATTTTTTTCAAAAAACCCTATAAAAACTTTATAAATTTATAAACTTACAGAATTAGCACAAATAAACTACTTAATAACTTAATGAAAACATTATAATTTTACATAACATGATAATCAAAAATGATTGTAATTTCGATGCACCAATTGAAGTTGGACGGGAAAATCCGCCTCTGAATGTCTGAATGATGCAACTATTGAATTTCAAGAATTTCTTACTTGGTATAGAAAAACTTAGGATAAAAAAGCTCATTTCTCATTTCATAGTGCTTTAATTGATCAATCGTGGAAAAATTATGCTAATACTAATGTTTGAGAAAATATTTTTGTATTTTATTTTTCTATTTATGTGGTGTAATGTAATTTTATTTTGATAATATATGTCTAATGTTGATAATAGTTATTATTTGCTAAAATATTGTTAAAAATCTATTAAATGGTTGAAATTTATAATCTATTAAAATTAGAAGGGTTTTATTGAAAATATACAACAAAATAAAAAGAGAATATGCTTGTATTATTATATTTGGTAGAAAATGGAGTGATGAGTTAGAGAAGAAATGGAGGTTGGCTTGCCGTCGATATAGCTTAGAAACAGGTAGTGGATTCGAATCTCACCTACCTCCAATTGAAGAAATTTGGTTATGAATTGGACATTCTTGATCTAAATGTTAACAAAACAATGTAGCAACTAAGAAATAAGTTAACTAATGATTAGATAAATATTAAATAAAATAATAGTTTTTTGTTGAATGTTTCTACCATATAAAGAAATAGTTAAAGGTTACAAAATTTAATACATATAAAACTCTTTGTTGAAGGTTAAAAACACTTTTTATTATCAGATATATGAATAATTAAATGATAAACAATTTTAACATATACAACAACTCAGATTTAGTGATCTCGTCATACCATAATCTCTGCATGGCAAAGTCAAATAATGATAGTAACTATCTTAGGGCTTAAATTAGTAGATAACAAATAACTAAATTATTATTGGATAAGTTAATAGTTATGGTTAAGTATTTCTTTATATACAAAATAATTAGTTTAAAACTGTAATATATATGATACTCTTTGTTATAGAACTCCCCACACAACAAATCTAGGGCTGTGGACAACCATAAATGAGGAAGGGTAAAACTTACTATTCTCGGGTAAATGAATATATATAGATGTAAAAAGGCTCTAACACTTATAATAATCGTCAAGTTTAGTTCTCCCCGACATGCCAGGCCTTATGTGTGACAAGCACAATAAGTAATGAGACAAGAATAAATTTTTATTAATGTATAACTGATACAAATGTTTAAGTAAAACATGTTAATGGGCACCCTTGCAACATAAATTAGATCTCTTTCTTTTCCAAATCACCTGCGTGCTAGGAGTTGCAACACGAAGCTCCGAGACCAAGAAGTATCTGCGAGCAAGTTTAGGAACTCTTTCAATGGACTGGTAAGTAATAGATCTCGTCCGTCAAGAGCATACAATAGAGAACAGATTGTATCCAATTTTCCTCAAAAGGATCACGACCATGAATAATCATATATGCAAGAAATGGGCTTAGAGCCATATCACCCAACGTTACAAATAACACCAGTGTTAACGGAAAACAGAACAATGACACTTAACTAAACCGATATATATATCTTCTATATAATAAAAGGATAGCAATTTCTAAAATTGTCCTTATTACCATGTAGAATAGTAAATAAAATGCCCTTAGAAACTAGAATGTTAGTAAAATTGTTATCGTTTTTCAATCATATATTAATTAGATCACGATTGATTACATAATTAAGAGACGAATTTAATTTTTAATTTTTTATGCTATTTAGTTAATATAATTGAAGAAATTATGTAATATTTCCAACATAATTATATTCCCATTTAATTTAATTTCATCAAAATTTTGACATTTAATTCAAAGATCTTGATTGTACACCCGAAATTTTTTCACAAATATTCAATAATTTCCTATGTTTATATCCGAACATTTTCTATATTAAATGTTTATAAACTCGTAGGTAGCATTTAATCTAGTGGCAAGTGGTAAGTCCACTAAAGAAAGACACATATGTACATTCAAGGATCGAGTCCCACCGTCCATATTATGTAGGAACTTGGCTAATGAGCCGGCTAGTTGTGATCCAATGTTGACAAAAAATAGTTATAAACACTTTTATAACAATTATCTTAAATACTCAATAATTTTTTATATAATACCCAGAAATTTTAAAATTGAATGTTTAAAATCTATTTTATAACAACTGATTTAATAGAATATTTAATTAAAACATATTATTATAATTGTAAATGATCATTATTGCTATATATAATTCTTTATTATTTTTGAAAGTATATCATAATTTTTTCTTATAAATATATGCATTATCTTTACTTGCATTATCATTCCCCTCTTCACAATTGTCATTCATCCTTCATATTTTTTTTCTACAATTATCTTTCACCATCCTTCTAATGTAAGCAATAAATATTTTATATTTTATTTTATTATTTTGTATTCTGTTTTAATACACTTTTATTTTCCATCCACATTTAAAATGTAAATACAATTAATTTTATAAATTGTATGATTATATAATGTTGTTTTTATATTATTCAACTTAATTTTTTCATATAACTAAATCAAAATTATAAAATTTTACAGATTAGCTAAGCATCTTCATCTCCTTGCCAGTTTTACTAATTCAAAAATAATTGACCAAGTGGACTTACATATAAAATCATTGACGAAAGATTCTAATGCTAGATCTGATCTTATTACTTATTAGATTATCCTTGTGTAATTGGTTGTTATATGTTTGTAACTGATTTTTATTCATATGTTTTGATATTATATTTTTAATATCAATAAATAGAAATAATGTTGCAAGTGGCATCTAATCCAGTGGTTGGTGGTAAGTCCATTATAGGCAGATGCACATGCAGCACCAGAGATCGAGTCTCACCACCTACGAGATTTATGTAGGAATTTGGCTAATGGACTGGCTATTGTGCCCTAATATTAATATTGCCGTTGACAAAAATATAATGTTAAAGAAAGTTTTAATATGCACTATTTAAATATTCAATACATACCGTGAATATTTCATAATGTAAATACTTTTTTTTTGTTAACATTGGATCGATAAGACCCGGTCCATAATCTAAAGCCCACCCTTAAAATTCCTTTTTTAAGCTACCATAATGGAGCGGGTAAGAATCGAACCCTGGTACCAAGTCATTAGCTGGATCATCCTAACCATCAGACTGAGAGCAACTCGGCATAATGTAAATACATTTAATTTTATAATTTTTATGATTATCTGATGTTTATATATTATTCCACTTAATTTTTTTTCATATAACTAACTCAAAATTATGAATTTTTTCAGATTAGCTAAGCATCTTTATGTCTTTGTCGTTTCTACTAATTCAACAATATTCAGACCAAGTAAACTTGCGTACAAGATTATGTTGATGAAAGCTTTCGATACTAGATCCGGTCTTATTGCTTATCAAATGGTCCATGTGTAATTGATTGTTTATATGTTTGTAATTGATTTTAATTCATATGTTTTAATTTTATATTTTTAATATCAATAAACAAAAATGATACTGTAGAAACTTTTAATATGCACTAATTAAATATTTAATACATACGTAAATACAATTAGTTTAATATCAATGATAAGATATTAATTGTATTTACTACGTGAGTTTTGGGTATGTAATTCCAATCTCCCTTAATTTGTTTTCCTCGAATATGTTTTATCTATATTTATATTAATTAGTTTCATTTATTTCTTTAAGTGTTATTACAACTAAAACAGAAAACTGTTAAATAAAGTTTTAATCAATCATATTGAAAGCTTGAATACAAACCTTGAATGGTTACACTCACCAAAATACACAAATAATATTAATTAAAGAAAATTCTATATTATATCTTAAGATTATAATATATTTCATATATTTTGAAAGTACGAATATAATTTGGCTATACACAAAATAAATATTGCATTAAATCAAACTGTATTAAGTAGATAAATGTTTTTTTAGAAACTAATTAATTTATTTACCATTATAAAACTATATTAAGTCATAATATCTAATTTTAAAATCAGTTATATGTGTAAGTGGTCTTTAGCTTAGTGACAGATGATAAGTCTACTAAAGGCAGACGCACTTGTATGTTTTGGGATCGAGTCCTACCGCTTGCATTATGCAAAAACTTGACTAATAGGGCGGCCAGTTGTGGTCCAATGTTGACAAAAATATATGTAATCAAATGATCCTTTCGTTATTTGATCATATTAGTTGTAAAGAATCCTAATAATGAAAATCGAAGTATTTGATTACGAAGATAGTCTATGTATATTTTGATATCTTTTATATACTAAAATGATAACAATTTATAGAAATAATCTTATGATTATGTGGCATATTACAGTGATTGCCATTGAAAAATGATTTTTTTTTGGTCAACCAAGAGATAATATAGATATTGAAACACCAAAGAAGGTGATATCGTATTACAACACTAAACCACAACTTGTCTCTCTAATAGTTCGAGCGAGAAGATCAGATTTATGATTTAGAGATATGTGAATTACATGTAATGAAAATACATGAAAAAGGGACTTTAACCTGAGAAAATCTTCCTGATAAGGCTGAAATGCTGGCCACCCCTCGGGATATGACATTATCTTCACTACATCCATGCAATCCGTAGCAATCTCCACCTCCAAAAATTGCATCATAATCAGAGACTCCATTGCCCAAAGGAAAGCTTCCACTTCCGAATGTAATATTGATAGACTTCTTCTAATCTGGCGTGCGCCCATACACCCCCCTTCAACAGAGTCTGGATAACAAATCCAACCAATCCCAAACAAAATGTCTGAAGCTTTCCAAGATGGGTTAACAAAACATCCGAAACCCGTGAAAGCCGAGTTAATAGTCAAAGGTATAGACGCCTCTGTCCAAATCGAAATCGAGTTTGTTGATACTGGTTGAGAATCTTTGACCTTTTGTTTTCTAGCTTGACTTCATTCTAACATATCATGTTCTGCTTGGGATAACAAAACACGAGGGTCTGTGTTTGTACCCAAAAAACAGTTTTCATTTCTTGATTTCCAGATTAACCAAATTAACCAAGGGAAAATCTTGGTATTCTCTGAGTCTCCAAAACATGTAATCCAAATTATTAGATTGTTAGTAAAAGTAATTTTGAGATCTTAATGTTGAAAATTAAACATTAAATAAGAAGATCTCGATTGATTATGTTATATGAGAAACATTTAATTGAGAAATGTATTTTACGAAAAAATTAAATATGATTTTACATTTAATTGAGAAATTTATTTTACAAAAAAAATTTAAATGATTTTGAAAATATAGTCTTAAATATTCAATAATTCCGGCTGCAATTACAATAAATTTTTCTTATAAAAATTTCCTTTTTAATTATCGTACTATGTATATTAATCTATTTAATTTTGATTATAAATATGTACTAATATAATTATTGAGAAATGCATTTTAGGAAAAAATTAAACATTTTTTAAAAATTAAGTCTCAAAAATTCAATAATTTTGGCTGCAATCATAATAATCTTTCTTTATAACAATTACCTTTTTAATTAAGGTATAACGTATATTAATCTACATAATTCGGATTCCAAATATGTACTACTCTAGATTTTAAAAAATGTAATTTAGGAGAAGTTTTTAATGTTTTTTTTTTTAAAAAAATTTAGTCTTAAATATTCTATAATTTTGGCTGTAATTATAATAACTTTTCCTTGATATAAGTACCTTTTTAAATTATTTTTTCGATTTCTCAGCCATATTGTCATATTCATAAAAAGTACTATTAATTATGATTAACTACAAATTTTGTTTACAATTTTAGAATACGTTACATTATTTAATTAGCATACACTCTTTAAATACTAGGATACTCCGTTGTGCTGTTGTGCAGAAACAAATCTGATTTATTTTTGAACCAAATTTAAATTGATATATATATATATATATATATATTGAAAAAGACATACGTATTTAGTAATAGAGTATTTATTGTAATCAACATATCATATTTTCTATTTGTTATCGTTTATTTTGAAAATTTATATAAGATTTTAATATTGTTATTAACTATAGTTTTGAGATCTTAATGTCGAAAATTAAACATTAAAAATCCGAAAACTTCGACTGATTCTCTTATATCGGAAAGGATTTCCAATAAAAATTAAACAATATTAATATTCAAATTTAGCTATAATTATATATAAGATTTACGTTTATGTATTAGAGTTTATGGTTTATACTTTTATTTATCTATGAATATAATTTCTAAATATATACATAAATTAATATAATTTACTATATAAATATAGAATATCTTTATTATATATGTTCATTCCAATTCCAAGGCATAAACTAACATATTTTTGATACAGTTACTAAAATAAAATCACTAACTATATTTGAATATTTTTTAAATAAATATATTTTTTGTAAATAGTGTTTGAAATACGATATTGAAACCAACAACCATAAATTATATCAAGGAATATTGTTTGAATTTATATCATACTCATTTTAAATATCTTCTTAATATTTCTCTGTATCAATAAAAAAATAGTAATTTTTGTAATAGGAACAAATCCTTAGTAATCAATGTTAATATTTGAATTGCATTCCTTAAATATTAATTGTTAATCAAAAATATATAAAACTGATTTAAGTGACATTAAAAATCGATTGTTAAGAACATGAGCCTAACAATCTAAATAAGAACGAGCATAAAAATCTAAATGAACACATATCTTAAAACCTAAATGAAATTGAGTATGAGATCCTAAATGAACATGAGTCCAAAAACCTAAATGAATACAAATCTAAAAATTTAAATGAACATAAGTAAAAAAACTAAATAACAATATTGTTTGAATGTATGTCATTTTCATCTCAAAATATAACAATATATATATATAACACTCATTTCCTTTTAAATTTTGACTATTTTAGATTTTATTATTTCAGGTTTACTAAAAATTAAAAATTTATGTCAAATGAACAAACTATAAATTTAAAAGCTAAATAAATACAAATCTAACAACCCAAATAAATACGAGTTAACATGAGTCTCAGAACTTAAATGAACAAGATTAGTTTCTTAGGCAAAATTTATTTTTCCATTGCGAAGAAAGAGAAGAAGGAAAATAATTATTACATGAAGTTTCTGAAAAAAGTATTACTGATGTCAATCATCTTTATGGTGTTACTCTACTATACTTTATAAGAACATCAAAAATAAAAAATGATGAACTACTCTCTTTTTTTATAATGCCTAAAGTCTTGATAGAGTTTATGATAGAGTTAGACCTTATCTCAATTCGCTCGCTTTAGTAGAATCTGATTTACACATATGCTAAAGACAAGTATTCATGTTTTGATACACCAGAAAAAATTATTGGGGAAGTTGAAGACATCAAAACTTCTATGGCATGTAAAGTTCGCATATGAGATTATGAAGTTTAACGTCTCAAGGATAGAAGCTATTTATGAAGGAATACACTTTAGTATTTAATTATGTTAATCATTTATTTGTTTATTTTGTAATTTTCTTTATTTTAATTTAATGTTATTTGGTTCTACTAAAATTTAATATGAATTGATTTATTTTTATTAGTCTAAAAATCTCCTAATGACTTGATATTAATTATTTCAATCATAAATATAAAAAAATTTCTACGATAAATAAATTTGGCAACGATTATGTTTTCCATACAAATAATTATAGGTCATCAACCACATATGAAATCAAAATAAAATATAAATAAATTATAACACAATCAGAGAAATTAACAAATAAATACAATACCATATCATAAATCTAACAAATAAAAAAGCTAGGTAAGAAAATAAAATATTAAAAAAATTAAAGACAATAATCAATTAACAAAATCATATAAAATAAAAGTACAATATATTAAAATAAATACTATAGGCATTAAACCCTCCTCTCCCCCCAAAAATATATTTTATAAATTTCGATGTTGTGCATTCAAAAACACATAGATATTAAATTTATCTAAAAGTAAAAAATTATGTAATTATATTACAGAAAACTTATTTTGTTTGTTGCACGAGTAATCAATATATATATATCTTATATAATAAAAGTGTAACATTAACTTAAATACCGTGTTATATTGTCTGTTTTGAACTATGTTGTATTATTATTAGGAAATATTTATCATATAATATTTGTCACACAATTATATTCCGATAAGATTCTATAACTAATTAATTAATTATTATTATCTAGATTAAATATTATTAATTAATTAATTATATTCTGATTATTATTATCACATCTCGCCTACTTTGAGATTATCTTTGAAATTATTCTATTATAATTTTAATCTCTTGAATAATTATATTCATAATCCTAATCGATATTTATAAAAAAAATCGTCTTAATCCTAATAGGTTAACTAATAAACAAGATCTATTTAAGACCCACCCTAAGACAATTATCACAATTCTTAAATGATTCAATATAATAAAGATTTTAAATCTCTTGATTTGTTTTGATTGGTCAATTTGTTTAAATTCATTAATTTATCTGTTTTCTAGATAAAATTATTTTTAAAAATTAATTATTTCTTTTGATTTGATTTCAATAAAAACATACAATTAAAAAGGAAAATTTAATCATTTAAGATTTGATTTTGTTGGTTTAAAAAAAATCTCTGACCAATTAAGATTTTGATTTTGTTTGTTAAAAATAAAATTTTAACTAATTAAGATTTGATTTTTATAGGTTTAGAAAGAGCAATTAAAATTTGATTTTTGCTGGTTTTAAAAAAAGAAATATTTAACCTATTAAGATTTGATTTTCATTTGTTTTTTTAAAAGAAATCTTTTGTTGAGATTTTAATAAGAACCTTAATACGATTTTGATTGTTTAACAAATAAGTTTTTTTTAGATTTCAATAAGAAACTTAATTTAAATATTATTGGTCAACACAATAAAAAAAACAAAAAAATATTATATTGAGAGTGTTAACAGATTCATATATTTTATAATAAATTAAAAAAATTA
>OVBA01005713.1:0-19072 GCA_900406435.1 Lepidium aucheri
TCTGGTTTTTTTGTTTAGTCATAGAGGGTAAAATAATAAATTCACTATCCTGATGGGTTACTTCAATAAAATTCAAAAGAGGTTAGTTTTTGCATTTGATTTGAAATTTTGGGTTATATTTGCCATTACTCCTCCTAGAAAATAAGAAAAAAAAGTGGAAAATGTAGAGATAGTGGAAACAGTTTTTTAATTGAATTATTATTATTTTGTTTTCTTCATTCTTAAATAAAAGATATTTACGAAATAAATTAAGGATGATGAAAAAAGAAGAAAGAAAGAAAAATTAGGGATGTGAACGTAGTAAGATTTTTGCTCAACTATTTTTTTTTCTAACTTTACTCATATCAATCATAAAAAGGCATAAAACCAAAGTTGAAAGATATAATTGATAAAAGATTAATTTCTAGAAAGCCTACACACACTACGAACCAGAAAATTGGCTTTAGAGTTAAGTGATCCAAACTAAGGAGAAAAGGGTAAACTCGTTTTAAATTTTTGCTCAATTATTTTAATTTCTTTTTAAATATTTTGTTTGTTTTTCTTCTTAAATAAAGTTATTTAGAAAAAAGTTGAAAAATCGTTTTTTGGAACTTACGCAACATGTCAAATAGAGAGGTTATAGTTCTTAGGAAATCAACTTCTGGATTATTATATAAGGATTATAAAAGAAAAGAAAAAAAGCTACAAACTCATGATACTTCGGTGACTTGGAAATTATATTTTTACGTGGTTTTGTTTTGAGGTTAGTAAACCGAATTTTATATTGTAAATTTAATAACGGTAACAAAATCTTAAATGACAAAAATATTTTCTTTAGAACAAGTATAATCTGCATAAACCCGACAAATAATGACTTCTCTACATTATTCAAACAAATTTAACATTGAATAATCCAGAAACAGTGCTCTAAATCAATACAAACTTCTGCCAATTTGTTAGACTAGGAATGTATATTGTTTTCAAACTCAGGCACCAGGCACCAAGTGTTTTACACACATGAACACCACTGAATTACAAATCTCTTTACGAAAAAATTATATTTTCACATGATTTGTATTTTTATTTGTAGTTCTTCATTTATGTGCTGAATTATTCGCGAAAATCTACACAGTTATTAAATGATTAATCTAATAAATACTAACTTTGTGTAAACCACCTACACTATATCCTTTCTACTTTTGATAAAATCTCAAGTCGCACAAAAATTATTCAGTGTTGTAGCTAAGCTCGTTAGAAGAGCAATACCACCCACAAGTGTTATGCTGTTAGGATACTGTTGTTAATATCTGGAGAGTCGTATCTAGTATTGTTATATTTGTTGTTGACATACTCTACCAATATCTTCTATATTTCAACTACCCTTGAGTTCAGTGACATTGCATACTTCCAAAACCAAGTTCCTTTGATACTAAGATTTAAATATCTCTCAATTTATAATTTCACAAATATCTTAATAAACTTCTTCCTTTTTTTTTCTGTGGTAAATTCCTTTGAGAGGAGGAAATGCTGCAGTTTGTTTTATAAGCGTAACAACTAAGTGAACCCACACAGTAAAATGTAACAGAAATTTAGTAGAGACAAGGTCCCACAGTAATAGTAAATCCATAACACAGTCAATGTAGAAACTTGTACTAGGATTCATGGATGGGCAAAACAACTTTATCCCAAAAAAACTAAACCACAACTACTTCGTTTGGTTATCGCTATAAAAATATTTTTATTTTTTATATAAAGAAAATTACATGATCAGGGTTACAACTGATTCCATGATATTGTTAGATGTAAATTAAGTTTACAAGCTTCTTTAGCTAAGACATCAAAAATAGAGTTGCTATTCCTTCGGCTGAAAGTGAAGTTGAAATTCTTGTCTTTAGCAATATGGAAAACATCAGACACATAGTTATGTAGAGGATGTGTTGGTGACAAGTTCTCCTTTGTAGTCTTGCCTGAGCTTAGCTGAGTTGCAACTTGCATAAAGTCCATACATAAATTTATGTCATTGTAGCCATGAGAAGAGAGATACTTGACCACAAGGTAATCTGCTTGAGCTTCAGCTTCAGAAGCATTTCCAGTGGCAGCCAGAATGCCTCGACTCCATATTACAATGTGATTGTCTTTCGAGAGTAGTACCCATGCCACTCCGATAGGTTTCAAAGAATTTTCCCATGAAGCATTAGTAAAACAATTGAGCTGCTTTAGGGTATGATTCTCAGACTTACATTTAGGAATTGAAATGTGATATGTATGCATTTTATCATGTTTTAGGTGTCATTTTTGTGCATTTTTCATACATTTCGTAGCATATGTATCTGTTTTAGAGTCTCTATAGCTTTATGTTGCACACTCTGCATTCAGATGGCACTCATGTTGCATTTAAGGAGTTTTCAGGTACTTGGAGAGCACAATTGGAGCATTCTGAACATTGTGGAGACTTTAGGACTCGATGATAAGCTTAGGCGCAGCGAAAGGAGAAAAACATAAACTAGAGGTCGAGCATACATCACACTCAAAAGTGAAGTCGAGCTAACCTCACACTCGATGGGCTACTTCAGCTTCTGGTCCAAACTGAATCGGATCTCGCCACTCAAATTATCAATGGGCCACTGCAGTTGATGGGCCGAGTCAGCTATAGTTTCGAGTGATTTTGTTAATTTTTCATTCTTTAAGTTTAGTGAGGCTCTAAGTATAAATATCCCTTTGATATTAGGAACAGATCTATCTAAGTTTTTACTGCTACTGCAAAAAACATTTTGAGCTTTTTCCTGTGGTAATTTCAAAACAAAATTCTATTTTAGTTTTATGATTTTTTAATATGTTTTCATTCGAGTCTGTTTTCTCAATCTGTTGATCATGACATTCACTTTGTTATTTGCTTTGATTGTTTCACCAATGACTTATGAGTAGATTAGGAAGGGTTCGTGAGGTAATGGGTTAGACCTGCGTGAATCTTAAGTTTTCTAGGTTGCTTAAGAGTAGAATTAGCTTAGGTCTCTTCTATTTCAGTGTTGTTAATGGTTATTTCTTTCTGATCAATTGAAATATGTTCTTAGACGTTTTAGCACCCGAAAGGAGTGATGAATTGTCCGATTTTACTGTTTCAAAAATTTACATTCTTAGCTCAAGAGATTGATTGTCTAAGGTGTTTATTAGGTTTGATTTAGTTGTTGCTTAATGCCAGTTAGGTTGTTTAACGCTTATGATGATAAGGTTTGTTGATAGCTTTTGTAAGATTGTTTGCCACGAGAGTGGATTCATTTATTACAAACTAATTGCCTAGAGACCCACGTGGTTTGAGTTTTGTTAAGTTAGTTAGTAGATTTCAGTGAGGCAATGGTCCATGATGTCCACCCCTCAAGAACCCATCTTTCTCATCCGCTGCTTAGTTTTTGCACTGCTTGATTTCCTGTTTTCACTGCACTTTACTCCGTCATTTTGATTTAACTGCATTTTGTTCTGTTACTTTGGTTTCACAGCACTTTGTTCCGTTGCTTTTAAATTTCTTAATTAGATTGGTGTTTTAATTATTTGATTTTTATTTCTATTTTGTGTTGTTCAAATTGCTCATTGAGGTTTGTAGGTAACAAACCATTAAATCGATATGGCTTGTATTAGAGTAGGGTATCATATTCTGATTGCTAGTTACACTCCCACTTGGATTGACATATATTTCAATACATCGACATCATAGTATAATAGGATTTGAGAACTAGTGTAGCATCATATTATCAAATTGGCGTCGTTGCCAACTGGGTGTTTGTTAGCTACATTTAAGATTTTAGACTTTCTAAGATCAAGTTCCTTTTTCCATTCCTCATTAACTGTGGTTTGCTTTTGCCATTCTGTTTCAGGGTGAACCCACCCATTGTGTGCATACACACTCTCAAGGCAGCCATAATCTTCTCCTTCTTCTCGACAACATTAACAAACTTCCACGCGAGTTGAGAGAGCAGAATAACCAACCACACAGTGAACAAGAACATTCGGTAGAAATGGTATCCCACGACGAATCAAACACAAACGTGATCCCAGATCCAGAAACTTCCACTAGGAGGCCCAGACCAATTGGGGCAGGTGACACACCTAGCAGTCATACTCAGAGACATGTGATTGTTCCTACTGCCATTCAAAACAAAAACTTTAAGATCAAGAGTAATCTTATCACCATTATTCAGAACCGAAAGTTTCATGGACTACCTACGGAATACCCTCTTGATCATCTGGCTGAGTTTGAAAGGCTTCATGGCCTGACTACGATCAATGGAGTCAGTGAAGATGTGTTAGGCTGAGGTTGCTCCCGTTCTCTCTTGGGGACAAAGCATATATCTGGGAAAAAATCTACCCCAAGCATCTATCACTTCATGGGACGCTTGGAAATCTGCATTTCTTACCAAGGTTTTCTCTACCTCTAGAATCGCAAAGCTCCGCAATGAGATTTTCAAATTTGTGCAGAAGAATTCAGAATCCTTCTCTGAAGCGAGGGAACGGTACAAAATGTACCAAACTCAGTGTCCTCACCATAGTTTAAGCACTCAAACACTGCTAAGCAATCTCTATTGCGGTTTTCTGCTAAAAATCCGCATGCTATTAGATACAGCCAGCCATGACAACTTCCTAAACAACAATGTTGATGATGGCTGGGAGTTAGTGGAGAACCTTGCCCAAGCAGATGGACAATATGGCGAGGAAATTGACAGAAGCGTGTGAGGTGCCATGGATTCAGATACAGTGAGCATAAAAGAATTCAGGGTTATGAATGACAAGTTGGAGAAGTTGCTCATGGTACACCAAAAACAAGTGCACTCAGTATGTAACAACGAACTTGTTCAGGACGGAGATGATGATCAGACTGAAGAAGCTAGTTTTCTGCAGAATGAAAAAGGAGGTTACAAGCAATACAACAACTATACGCATTATCCACTAGATTTTTCAACCAGCTCCAACCATACCACTAGGGTATGCCGCAGAAGCTCAACCACCAGCTCAACAACCTATAGAGGTGATGGACATCTTACAACAGATTCTCAATGGTCAGACTACAACAGCTACTGAGTTGACAAAGAAGTTTGCCAAGATACACACGAAGATATATGCATCTCACAATGATCTTAACTCATATTTGAGACATTGAATGCTTGACTCCAGTATGTTGAGAGTCAATAAGCCTCCTCATATAATGTAAAGACACCTGGATAACTCTCTGGGAAGGCAGTTCAAAACCCCAAGGAATATCACACAAATGCAATTACTCTAAGGAGTGGATGTGAGCTGCTTGTTCACGCAAAGAGTAGTAAAGCTACGAAGGAAAGTAAGGTTCAGGAGGGGGAGGATTTCCTTACTACAAATTAGGCCAAAAATCAACTCCAGAGACCCCACTCGGACAAGTGACTCGCCTTATGGTGGTTTGCATGCCACTTCCTATGGACAAACCCATGCCAGACTCCAAGCGCGACACACCAGATCAAGTCAAATCTAATTAACAACTACTGATGCCCAAAAACCGTCAATAACTCAGGAGACGAACAAGCCATTTGTTCCAGCACCTTACAAACCTTAATTTCCTTTTCCCATAGAGGTTTAAGAAGGATTTGGCTGAGAAGTATAAGGCTCTTTTGACAAGCAGATGAAAGACATAGAGGTGAAAATTCATATCTTGGACGCTTTCATGCTCATGCCTCCTTACCAGAAGTTCATGAAATATGTAGTTAAGGAGAAGACTCAATAAGTTGAAGATATGGTAGTGCTCACCCATGAGATCAATGCCATCATCCAAAGGAAGGTAGTGCCAAAGAAGTTGGGCAATCCTGGCACCTTCACAATTCCTTGTTAACTTGGAACCTCATCCTTTGGCAAGTGCTTATGCGACCTTGGTGCATCAATAAGCCCCATGCAACTTTCAGTGCATAGAGATTAGGCTTTAACGATTACAAAACCTGCAAGATATCGTTGGTTTTAGAAGATAGATCAGTGAGAATCCCTCATGGCATTTTAGAAGAATTTCCTGTGAAGGTCAGAGGAGTTGAAATACCAACTGACTTCGTTGTGCTGAACATGGACAAAGAACCCAAGGACCCACTACTCTTGGGAATACCATTCTCAGCAACAACTGGAGCATTGATAGATCTACGGACTGGAATGATCGAGTTGAATTTGGGTCAGTACCTTAAGATGAAGTTCAACATCAACGATGTGATGAAGAAACCAATCATTCAGGGTCACATTTTCATCGATTCAATAGATGGTGCTTTAGTTGACGAATTATTAGAGGAGTTGGCAGCAGAAAATCAACTGCAAGTTGCTTTGACTAAGCTAGCTGCAGATGGATTTTTGAGAGTGGAAGCTAAGTGTTATGGGAAGCTTCTAGACGCACACATGCCGGTTAAGAGTTCGGTTGTGATTGAGGAGTTTCTTGAAACGAGTTCTAAGGATAAAGCAGCTTCTGGGGAAGGATCAACTTCAGTAGGATATGATATGACAATATTTGCACCACAACCAAAATCCGAATTCGAGCTGCATGTGGTCAAGTGTACTTCTTCAACACTTGATGACGACTGGTCTGAGCTTAAGGATCCTAAAGTACAATTAAAACCACTTCATTCTGGAATAAGATACACTTTCTTAGGTTATAATTCCACCTATCTTGTGATTGTTAATGACACTTTGAGTGGTGATGAGTTGAACATGCTATTGACTGAACTAAAACGGTTTAGAAAAACCATATGTTATTCTCTAGCTGACATTCGAGGCATATAACCTAGTCTTTGCACTCATATGGTTCACTTTGAAAACAAATCACATTCAAATTTTGAGCCCCAAAGGAGATTGAATCCGAATCTTAAGGAAGTAGTGAAAAAGGAATTTCTTAAGTTATTAGATGCTCATGTGATTTATCCAATTTCTGATAGTAAGTGGGTTTCACCCGTTCATTGTGTCCCTTAAAAGGGCGGAATTAATATAAATTAGAATGAAAAGAATAAATTGATCCTCACTCAAACTATCACTGATCATAGAATGTGCATTAATTATAGGAAATTAAACTGTGCATCTAGGAAAGATCATTTTCCACTCCCTTTCATTGATCAAATGGTAGAACGATTAGCCAACCATGAATACTATTGCTTCTTAGATAGGTATAGTGGATTCTTTCAAATCCCTATACACCCTGATGACCAAAAAAATGACATTCACTTGCCCTTATGGAACATTTGCATATAGGAGAATGCCATTCAATTTGTGTAATGCACCTGCTACCTTTCAACGCTGCATGACATCTATTATTTCAGATATGATCGAGAAGATGGTTGAAGTATTCTTGGACGACTTCTCTGTCTATGGCTCTTCTTTCTCCTCTTGTTTGTCAAATTTGTGCAGGTTACTTAGTAGGTGTATGGAGACGAATCTGGTGTTGAACTGGGAGAAATGTCATTTCATGGTCACGAAAGGAATTGTCTTGGGTTATAAGATATCTGAAAAAGGGGATTGAGGTTGATAAAAGCAAGATTGAGGTTATGGTTTAGCAACAACCTCCTAAGTCAGTAAAAGATGTCAGGAGTTTCTTAGGTCACATTGGGTTCTATAGGAAATTCATCAAGGATTTTTCTAAGATTGCAAGGCCGTTGACTCACTTGATATGCAAAGAGGTCGAGTTCATTTTTGACTCCGAGTGTCTGGAAGCATTTTTTAAATATCAAGGAAGCCTTAGTGTCTCCACCAATAGTCCAAGCCCCTGATTGGACTCTACCCTTCGGGATCATGTTTGATACAAGTCATGACGCAGTGGGAGCAGTTTTGTTACAGAGGAAAGACAAAAATTTAAACGTGATCTTATGCAAGCAGAACACTTGACGACCCCCATGTCAAATATGCAACTACTGAAAAAGGACTCTTTGCAGTAGTCTTCACATTTGAGAAGTTCAGATCATATCTGGTTGGATCAAAGGTGATCCTTCATACGGACCATGCAGCCTTGACGTATCTAATAAAGAAAACAGACACTAAGCCAAGGCTACTGAGATGGATACTGCTACTCCAAGAGTTTTACATGGAGATTCTGGATAAGCCTAGGGTAGGAAATGGCATAGCTGACCATCTATAAAGAATGATGGTAGAGGACTTGATTCCCATTGATGACTTGATGCCAGAAGAGCACCTCGTGACATTTAGCGCTGTGAAGAATTGTTTTCACATTAAGAACAAACTCGCTGGAGCTACATTGCCTTGGTATGCATATCTAGTGAATTACCTTGTCGTCGGTGAAGTGCCTAAGAGTCTGGATTCCTATCAAAGGAAGAAATTCTTTAGAGATGTGAACCACTACTTCTAGAATAAACCTTATCTTTAGAAGAAGGGATCTGATGTTTTGTTCAGAAGGTGCATATCAGATGAAGATGTTCAGGGTGTTTTGGAGCATTGTCATGGGTCAGCTTACGGAGGACACTTTGCCACGTTTAAGATGGTTTAGAAGGTTTTGCAAGCAGGTTTATGGTGGCCGACTTTTTTTGAAGATACTCAAGCTTTCATCTCCAAATGTGATCCTTGTCAGAGGATGGGCAACATCAGCAAGTGAATGAAATGCTACAGAATCCAATTCTTGAGATTGAGGTGTTTGACTATTGGGAAATTGATTTTATGGGACCATTTAATCCACCATCACATGGAAAAACTATAGTTTGGTAGTAGTGGACTATGTCTCCAAGTGGGTTGAAGCTATTGCTTGTCCCAGTAACGATGCTAAGGTTGTGTTGAGGTTATTTAAAAGCATCATTTTCCCCAGATTTGGAGTTCCAAGAGTTGTGATAAATGATGGAGGTTCTCACTTCATCAATAAGTTGTTTGAGAATATGCTGAAGAAGCATGAAGCTAAGCATAAGGTAGCTACATCTTATCACCCATAAATAAGTGGTCAGGTAGAAGTCTCGAACAAGCAAATCAAATCATTTATGTCTAGAGTGGTGGGAATTTCAAAGTGAGAATGGGAAATTAAGTTAGATGACACGTTGTGGGCTTACAGAGCTTTCAAACGCTGGAAGAACACCATTTCAGATGCTGTATGGGAAATCATGCCATTTGCCGGTTGAAGTAGAGTACAAAGCACTGTGCGCGACCAAGTTTCTAAACTTTGACTTGAAATCAACTCAGGAGAAAACGCTCATGGATCTATACGAGTTAGAGGAGGCTCGACTTGAAGTTTATGAGAGCTCAAAAATTTATAAGGAAAGAACTAAAGCCTTCCATGATAAGAAGATTACGCCCAGGCGGATCACAACCAGTGATCAAGTACTTTTGTTCAAATCAAGACTTAAGCTCTTTCTAGGAAAGCTCAAATCGAGATGGTCCGGTCCATTCCAATTCCGAGAAATTTTGATGTAAGGAGCTGTAACTCTGATCAACAAAGATAGTGAAAATTTCACAGTGAATGGGCTAAGGGTGAAACTTTATTTTGCTGATGAGACCATTACCGAGAGAATATATGTTTTCTCGATAAACCACCCTATCTCTGAGGGGACTGAAAAGTCAGTGACTCTAAACAAGCTCACTTGAGAGGAAGTCCCATGATATCGTTGTAAATAATTTAATTATGATTTTTCAGTTTTAGAATTTTTCTATCTTTTGTTTTGAATTTTCTTTTCAAGAATCTCGTGAACTGGGTTTCAACCTGGTGTTGATAGCTGGAAGGTCTAGTCTATTTCAAAAAAAAGAAAGAAAAGACTCGACATATTGAACAGAGGACAAGCACGGGAGGGAAAAATTTTAGTCACAGCATCACAAACTCATGTCGGTCACAAGCAGCTGCCTCCTCTCTCTTTTTGCTCTTTAAAACTATCAAGATTGACATTGTTTTCCTCACTCAAAACTACCATTGCTTAGCAAATTTCTCATTCACTCATTCTTCTTGTTTGTGGTAGTCGATCTTACCTGTTTTGCAGAATTTCGAGCGACATGAGAGCTCAAATTCGAGCCCAAGCAACTGCTGCACTCATTGTTATCTCAAGTTTAAAAGAATACGTCGTCCAAAGCTAAGAAATGACCGCCGCCTTTCGATCCTATCCGCTATTCAAGCTACTATTCGAGTTTGACACCACAACCACTGGGCTCGAAATTGTTTCGAGTCTCCACCGTGTTGAATTACCATGTCTCCAACATGTTGTTACTTCAGCTTATCATCATGCCGCCATTTTTACTCGAAGCTGTTCTCGAGCCTGAGCAATCGCCACTCTATTTTTGCGACCCCTCAAACTCGCTTTCCGAGTCTCAGCACACCATTTCATGAAATTCATGCACCGTCTCTTGATTGATACCCAAGTCTAGCACCGCCGTTTTTCTTCAGATACATGTCTATGCTGTCTTGAGTCACTCGATTTTCTTATCGATTCTAGCCGCCAATCGGTTTAAGCTTCGAGTCTTCACCCACCGCCATGTACTGCTACTTGATTCTCTCTTCAAGTCCTCATGCGCTACCGCCTTTTCAAGTCTCACGCGCCACTGCTCTTTTGAGTTTCATGCGCTGCCACTTGACAGCTTCTTTGAGTCTCCACCTCCGCCGTCGTGAACCCAGTTAGAGCAGAATGAGGGAATCAGGTGAAGGATCTTCAAAAAGAAAGTTAACATGCTCTATAGCGGAAGGGTCCCTAATAGATGTTGAGGACAATGGGTCACCTTCGGAGTTATTGGAACGAACTAGAGCCGCCATACGTAGATGAAAGGCGTCACATGAAGACGTGATCATGGAAGATGTTAGTAGCTCAGACGAGAATGACGATTGGGAAGAAGAGAGCATGCCGTAGAGTGTGAGTTGCAAAGAAGCACTGAAAGATTTTAGATAGATGAAAGTTTCAAGAATGAGGTAATGGTGAAGCTTGGCATCGCCAAAGATGTGGATCGAATGATGCAGAGTTGTGGGTTAACGCAATTCGTATCCATCATAGGCAACACTTACAAGCTACAAACCACTTAGTTGAGTTGCAGTCATACTTTACCAGAGAAGAAAGGTTGTGGCGAAGAGACAGATTTGGGACGCTTAACTTCGTAGTCAATGGAATTAGTTACTCCTTCTTGGCATCAGAATTCAAGCAGCTCTTTGCCTTCTTGGCATCAGAATTCAAGCAGCTCTTTGCCTTCTATCCATCAGATGGACACGACACCTATTTTGAGTGAGAGGAACTGAATTTTTTGTGGAAGATAATTGCTGATCCTCATACGTATAATCCTTCCGAGAACAAATGTATGAAGATCAGGAACCCCAGAATCATGTACTTTCACAATGTGATTGCGTGTACCTGCTTCACAAAACGAATCATAAAATGTAAGGCGAGTCAAGCTCGAAATAATATATGAGGGGCTAAAGAGCATCCTCAACAATACTATCTACAGGATGATGTTTGCAGGAAATACCAACAATAACAGGTTTACGAAGGCATTGATGAAGCAATTGGTTAGTTACAAGATGTGGGCTAGGCTGTCATAGGACAAGTCAAGGGCGACCATATGTGTTGGCAGGATAGTGACAAGAATATTGGAAGCGTGTAGCGTGATAGTGAAATCGAAACCAATCTTTCCACAAAAGCTTGACATCACGTACCTCAAGAACCACAACATCTTGAAAAAACGCTAGGAAGAGGAGTATGGATGTACAAGTTTAGACCACCAGCCGCGGCAAGTGATTCAAGGATACTACTTCTAAATCCAGAGTACACATCACTGGAACTCGAGGGTAGCATGGCATTTCCATCAGAGCTCCTCTGTGGAGCTCGAGTACGAACAAGCCGACTAGTGCAGGAGCCTGAACCCACTGAGATGGACCATGAAGCGGCAGAGTGCTTCGGCTTTGAAGAGTATAGGGGCCCGCAGATGGCTAAGGGAGTGAAAACCCACTCATGAACGTATCAATCTAGTGTAATGATTTTGTAAGTGGAACGCCAAGCATATTAAGTCACTTTCAGCGCGGTTGAAGGACCTCACCATCAGTTCCCGCTCTCAACAAGATGGAAATTTAACACCTCTAGACTTTAGATGATCGACTCCGCCACCTCTCAGACAATCCACGTCAACCATGCGAGACTTCAGAAGGCGCTCTACATCCAAACAACCTTGCTGCGCGTCAGCACACGCCCACAGACCGATGCTTCAACTCGAGCAGCATGTAACAATGCCACAACTACCGCACTTTAATCTCAATTTGAGTCTGCAGCTTGAGCGTGTTGTCTAACCTAGTGGCATGATTTTTAATCATGCTGCTGAAAGAACTGAATAATTGCGGCCGAGTCGAGTGTTGACCCACCATTTTGAAGGAGATCCTCGAACCAGACCCGAAGATGGAGAAGTACAAGCGCTGAGCCGCAACCCACTAATACAGAGGTGCAATCTCAGGACCTCGTGGCACAACCGACACTGAACTTCTTGGATCCACTAGGATTATATCACGACTACTCTCTACCACAAGAACAACAGCAACAACCACCCCACGACGACAGCATAAATATGGATCCAGCAGGGTGGTCATTGTTCCGCTAAGGTACCAACTCCATCCCTTCCATTGTATATGCCATTGCATATTTTTTATGTTTTTTGCTAGTATAGGATTTTTTCTTTGACTTTTATATACACAAGGGACATTTGATTTTCTTTTCTCTGTTCTTAGTTTTCATTTCATCATAGTTCATGCATTCATATAAACTTCATAAAAATCCAAAAAGTTTTTTTTTGATTCAGCATATTTTGATAATGCATTCATATAATGCATAGAAAAGCACAAAAAAATTGAAAAATTTCAAAAAAAAAAATCGCAGAAACAAAGAATTCATGTAGTTGCATTGCATGTAGGTTCGAGTCTACTTCATGCATTGGGAATTATAAGGATGTTTGCCATTTAGACTGCTGATCCGACATGCTAAAATCACTGCCCTCATTGATAGTTGTTTTTTGCATTCCTTCTTGTTCTGAAAGTGAAAGCCGAACCATGCTAGGAATTATCTGAATGAATCTCAAGCCTTTATTGAAACTACTATGATTTTTCGTATTGCCTTACTAAGTGGTAACCATAATCTGATTGTCAATTATCATGTCTTTGCATCAATATATAGTTTGTGGATAGATAGAATACTTGGATTATCTTTTTCCCTCATGTTGCTATCTTGTTAGTCCAAGTAGAGTCCCTACCTGAACCTGGCCTTATTTCAAACCATGTGTTGATTGTGAGGCCGATTTTTGGTTTAGCTTGGTATAAGGTGTTAGGTGAGAGCCGACAAAACTATGGTTTTATGTAGTAACTGGTCCACGATTTTTGGATTAGACTAGGACTAGGTTGTTGGTTTCGATTTTGGATGGGAATGCTTGTTTTTAAGCAGGAAAAGGAGGTAGGAAAAGAAAAGAATAGGAAAAGTCTAAGTGAAAGAGCTAAGGAGAGAAAGGGCAAAAAGTGTACAAAGTCGAGTAAAGGTTTTCGGGAAGTGAATAAGAAAAAGATTATAAGTGCAGAACATTGAAGTTAGACAAAGAAGGTCTTATGAATTAATAAAAAGCTAGAACCAGCGTGTAATCTGAAAACCCAATGCCGCTAGAAGAATTCAGAAACCCCTCTCTTTAGACTATCAAGGGAAAAGCTTAAGATGATGATTCTATGGGCAGAAAGGAGCGCCTTATGGTTGATTGGGTAGAATAAGATCATTTTCTGGGTTAGATTGACTAGGTTGAGATTGATTCTAGGTGTATTGGGTAGATAAATTCATGGTTTTGTATGCACCCATTGGTTCTCACCTTTAGCATTATGCTAAAGCTTAGTCCATTCATGAGTGATCCCTTGTGCATATCATTGACGAGTTACTAAAAGAGATCATTCTAATTTCTTAGACCTGACCCTTAGCCAAACAAACTCTTTAGTGATGTTTAGACATGATTTACGGTTCTGATCTTAATGAATCTTAAAAGGATAGGCGGAACTGAATGGTTGATTAGGCTGGGCTGAGTTCAAACAGATAGTGATTGTCATGGCTAAAGCCATCAAGTATGGCAATTTGAATTGCATCTTAGAACTGACTAGTAGGACATTGATTTTAACATTCAAATCAGCATGTTTTCGGCTCTGAGTTTCCATTTTGCATACTCTTTTCCTCCTTAGGTATTTGCAATTTTTTGAGGGCAAGCAAGATCTAAGCTTGGGGATGTTGATATGTATACATTTTAGCATATTTTAGGTGTCGTGTTTAGTGCATTTTTCATACATTTCATAGCATCTACATTTGTTTTAGAGTCTCTCTAGTTTTATGTTGCACACTCTGCATTCACATGGTACGCATGTTGCATTTCAGGAGTTTTCAGGTACTTGGAGAGCAAAATTGGAGCATCGTGAACGTTGTGGAGACTTTAGGAGTGGATGATAAGCTTAGGCACATGTAAAGGAGAAACACACAAACTGGAGGCCGAGCCTACAACACACTCAAAAACAAAGTCTAGCTTACCTCGCACTCGATGGGCCACTTTAGCTGATGGGCCAAACTAAATCGTATCTTGCCACTCAAATTATCAAAGGGCCACTGCAGTTGATGGGCCAAGTCAGCTATAGTTCTGATTGATTTTGTTAATTTTTCATTCTTTAGGTTTAGTGGGGGTCTGAGTATAAATACCCCTTTGATGTTACGAACAGATCTATCTAGTTACTGCCACTGCAAGAAATCTTTTGAGCATTTCATTGTTGTGATTCCAAAACCAAATTCTACTTTCGTTTTATGAATTTTTAATGCAATTTCAGTTTGTTTTCATTCGAGTTTGTTTTCTCAATCTATTGATCACTGCATTCACTTTGCTATTTTCTTTGATTGTTTCACCAATGGTTTCTGAGTAGATTAGCTAGGGTTCTCAAGGTAATGGGTTAGACCAGCATGGATCTTAAGTTTTCTAGATCGCTTAAGAGTAGAATTAGCTTAGGCCTCTGTTTCAGTCTTGTGAATGCTTATTTCTTTGTGATTAATTGAAATCTATTCTTAGAAGTTTTAGCACCTGAAAGGAGTAATGAATTGTCTGATTTTACTATTTCAGAAATTTACACTCTTAGCTCAAGAGATTGAATGTCTAAAGTGTTTATTAGGCTAAGTTTAGTTGTTGCTTAATGCCAGTTAGGTTGTTTAACACTTATGATGATAAAGTCTGTTGATAGCTTTTATGAATTTGTTTGCTATGAGAGTGGATTCAGTAATTACAAACTAATTGCGCGAGACCCACTCTGTTTGAGTTTTGCTAAGCGATGTTGTAGATTTCAGTGAGGCGCTGGTCCATGATTCCACCCTCAAGAACCCCTCTTTCTCATCCAGTGCTTAGTTCTTTGCACTACTTGATTTCCTGTTTTCACTACACTTTACTCTGTCACTTTGATTTTACTACATTTTGTTCAGTTACTTTGGTTTCACTGCACTTTGTTCTATTGCTTTTAAATTTCTTAATTAGATTCGCGTTTTGATTATTTTATTTTTAATTCTTTTTTTGTGTTGTTCAAATTGCTCATTGAGGTTGATAGATAACAAACTATTGAACCGATTGGGCTTGAATTACAGTAGTCTATCATATTATGATGGCTAGTTACACTCCCATTTGGATTGACACCTATTATACTAAATTGACATCCTTAGTGTAATATGTTTTGAGAACTAGAGTAGAATCCTGTTATTAAAATCATGCGACAAGTAACATCCTCATGGATATTCTGGGTGTCTTCAGATTCCTAATTTGCTGATTTCCAGGAAAATAAGCCTGCAAGCGAAGTTGTAATATATCTGGTATGTACCATTTAGTGATTTCATAGAGAAAAATATTTCTTGCTTTCCAGATTTTCTATAGCAGAAATGGGAACAACCTTTGCGACTCCTTGTCATCTGCTAATGATAAGAAGTGATCGAGATTTTGATGAAGGAGTTATTTTGAAGAGATGTACATGATGGAGTAGATATTGGGGCTAATTCCCAAAGCTCTTTGGAAATCTTGCATTGGAAGAGGCAATGGTTTTGACTTTCAGTGGCCTCTCTACATATAGGCCAACAATCAGAGTTAGTGAGTTATCGAAGTTTTAAATTTTCTACAACAGGAAGCCTATTATGTAAACTCTCCAGATGAAAAGTTTAATCTTTAAAGGGCACTTTAGTTTCCATAGCCGTCGAAGAGATTTTTTAGGTAGAACATCAACTGATTGTGTTTGTGCAGCCTTTTCTTGATGAGGATTTTTTGTAGAAATTTGTATGCACTCTTAACAGTATAGTCACCTGAAGATGTGTAGATCGAAGAGGGAGTATCAGGTCCGCTACAAGAAGGCAGTCTAGTGTTGTATATAAATTCATGATCAGATGGGCTGATTAGAGTGGAGAGAGTATCAGCCTTACACGGTCTTAAATGAGGATCAACTGGCTGTGACACAGTAGGATGAGAATGAGATATACTACCCGGACTTGTAGCTGGTCTGTATCTTCTTGTGTCATCATGTATCCAATTGTCATGCCAAACATTAACATCTTTACCATTACCTATGAACCACCTGATTTGAGACTTCAACATATCTTTACCTTTTGAGAAGACTACGCCAAGCAAAACTTGTCCGTGATACTGGAGAAGAGCTAAGAAAAGTAGTCCTTGAGAAGTATCTGCCTTTATAAAGATGGGAAAGCAAAGTCTATGGTAAGAGTAGTATATACCATGCTAGTTTGGCCAACAAAGAGATGTTGAAATCTTCTAAATTTCGAAGCACAAGTCCACCATCCATCTTTGATTGTGTGACTTTTTTCTAATTAATCCAATTTACTCCTCTACGACTATCTATTCCTGTCCACCAGAATTGTTAATGAGCTTAGTAATATTTTGACAAAGAGTTTTTGGCAATATGAAACAATTCATAGTGTATATGGGTAAGCAGTCAGAACTGATACGATCATAATTTCTCTTCTAGCTGAGGATAAGAACTGAGTGTTCCAAGCTGCAATTTTTTGTTTCATTCTTTGGATCAAGTAAGAAAACCCCCTTTTTTGTTTTTGCCAAAAGATTCTGGAAGGCCTAGATATGTACCAAGACTTCCTACCTTTTTAACACCCAAAATATTTTGAAGCTTATCTTTCAGATGACGTGGAGAGGATTTACTGAAAAAGACTGCATATTTGTGTGGATTTACAATCTGACATGAGAAAAAAGCATATTCTTTGAGCAACTTCATAAGTTTTGATACATATTCTTCAGTAGCTCTACAAATAGGGAATCATCAACAAAAAAAAGATGAGTTAGTGTGGGTGCTGTCCTGCATAGTTATAGGCCTTGAATGAGATTATGCTCTTGATAATACTTAAAAGACTAGAGAATTCTTTAGTGCATAATTTATATATGTATGGTGAGATGGGATTCCCATGTCTAATGCCTCTAGTTGGAGTTATGTTACCCACAAGTTTCACGTTAATAAGGATCGAATATGTGACAGATGTTAAACACATTGTGATTAGTGTCTCCATAAGTTAGAAAAACCCATCGTTTTCATAATTTCATCAACCAATGGCAATTCAAGTTTATAAAAGCTTTGTTAATATCTAGCTTAAGTGCAAACACTTTGTGGGAGAAAGATTTAGACCATAATGAATGCATGACTTCATGTGAAATCAAGATGTTGTGAATAATATGTCTCTTTGGTATAAATGCATATTGGGAGTCAGAGACTATAGTATGCAGCCATGGTTTCAACCTATTTGCCAAGACTTTTGATAGAAATTATGTGTAAGTCTATGTGTTCTAGGTGCTTTGTCTTGATGCATACAGAAGAGGGCTTGGTGAATTTCAGCTTCAGTGACTAGCCTTATTAATGCTTCATTCATCTCTGCACAAACCACTGGTTGAATGCTATTCAATCCCTTTGATAGATGAATGTTTTGATCAGAAGTATAAATAGATTGGAAATATTTTACAACATGTCTCTATATCACGAGATTCACTAAGAATGTTACCAAATTCATCTCGGAGGAAGGAGATGCAATTTCTAAGGCGTCATTGCTTTGTATTGTTGAAAAATACTTTGTGTTTTTGTCACCCTCTCTAAGCCAAAGAACTACACTCTTGTTTTTCCAGTATATCTCCTCCGATTTCTACGCTTTAAGTAAAGTTTCTTTCAAAGATAAAATATGTTGTGTATTTAGATCTAGCTAATAGTAAGCTTGGATAAGTTTTACCTTTGTGTCTTCAGTTAACTTGCGAGTGTTAGAGATATTATCTTTTTTTCCAAGCAAGTAAACTTCTAGTACAATTTTTGATAACATTTTGAAGATCTTGAGTGGTTGTTGTACATAACAAAGAGGTGAAATGTTGAGAGGTTATATCTTTAACCTCATGTTCTGTATTCCAACGTTTATCATATCTCAAAGAACTATAGGAATGCTATTTACCACTTGAAGTATTGATTAGTAGTGGTAGATGGTCAAAAATTTGCCAGTCAAGAAGCTTAGCTTGAGCCTTGGGATAGGAGTTATGCCATGATAGATTTGCCATTGTTCAATCAAGTTTATCCATAACCGTGTAAGAGTATCTCTTTCCTTGCCAAGTGAAGGGTCCTCCTTCTGTTTTGAGTTCATAAAGACCACAAGCTCTGCAAAAATCATTGAAGTGATTAAAAGAAGACATGGGTCATGGAGGACCACCCTGTTTTTGAGATTGATTTCTTTTTTCATTGAAATCTCCAATGACTAACCTAGAATGATGACTAGGTTGGATGTTCATGGAGACTTGTAACCATTGATTTGATCTGATCGAACGCTTAAGTCGACCATATACATAATATACAACAAAATGCATTGAAGTTTTGTACAAGAAGGTCCAATGCATAAAGACTAAAGTAAATGATCTTGACTTTTGTATCCTCTGTACAAAATATTGCTAAACCACCTCCTAACCCTGCTGGAGGAACTGTAAAACATTGGTGATAACAGAGGCTGCTAGCTACATTATGTACAATATTCACATTATTTTTTTTAGTCTCAGTAAGGAACATTAGCTCAAGGTTTTATATTTTGTTAATGTCCTGATGAGTGTGATTTTTAACGGTTTTAGAGTACTATTTTAGATTGTTTTT
>OVBA01005714.1:0-18936 GCA_900406435.1 Lepidium aucheri
TAAAGTCCACTACAAAGGATTGGTCACAGAAAACAAAGTCTACTACACTAGAATTTAAGGTCTACTACACATAGCTTTTTCGCTTGAAATTCTAGATTTTAAAGTCCACTACAAAGGACTTTAAATCTACTACAAAGTCTACCTTCTCATATAAAGTCTACTACACATGACCTAGTTTAGTTTGGTAGACTTTAAATTCTGGAAATAGCTGATGTGACATTTTTTATTAATGGCATTTTCGTAAATATTTTTTTTTTCAAACAAATAAAGGGTAATATCGTATTTTAAAAAAAGTTGACACTAGTCTAGTAAATTATGCACCATTTTAGTAACTTTCAATAATTACACACTAGTTGAATAATATCCCATATAATACAAACCATTTGAGTAAATCACCCATTAATAAATGTGAAAGAGGAAAATAGAATAGGGAAGCACATGAAAGAGTCATAGGGGAATGAGCCTGAAGAGCAGTGGAAATGAAAATCCCATCAATATCTGCCACTCCACCAACTGACATCACATTCTTCCCATTTTCCTTTTCTTTTTTTTTCTTCCATATAATTTTAGTACAACCACAATATACAATTTAAACTAAAATATTAAGCCCATCTCAAATAACTTGTTTTTCCTTACGTAAATTCTCATATGATATTTCTAGTTTTCTTTTTCTACTCAACTATCTGTTTTGCATTAACGTAAGACTTACACTAGTATCGACGGTATCATATTAGTTAAGTGTAATAGTAGTCTTTCATAAAATATTATGTACGGCCACGCAAGTCACCTACCCGACCAGTTCCTTTTTTGATCTTTTCGATAACTTTGAGTTTGAGATTCCACGTTCTCATTTGTGTGTGCATTTTTGCCTGTCAAATACATATTTATATAATTTACTATCTCTATTTTTACCCTTTATTATTTGTTTTTTTTTTATAAATTCAATATAATAAATCTCTTTATTAAAATAAAAATGGCCTTTCGAGTAGCTCTTGGGATAACTAAGATTCCTTTCTTTTTTTAAAATTGTTTAACGCCAAATTTCTATTTCTCTTTCTTAGTAAGTACTAAAATTAGAAACTTATGCTTCCTCTCAACTTACCAAAACCAGTTCTATTTTTTTGCAAGTGGGTCTTCTTCCTCATCCCACCTCCCTCTTTTCTATTGAAACATATTATTAAATTGCGTATATAATTCTCTTTGCTCAAAGAGAATCTATTTACCTAGGTTTACCAAAACCTTCTTGAGCTTATTAAAAGCTCTAAATTCTTCACATAAATATTAATTATTAAAGTTCTTTGATGGTTTATTATTTTTTAGAGCATCTAAATTTATGAAACTAAATATTTGATCAAAAAGTAGGGAAAGACATTTGGTCAAGTAATTACAAGTCTACTGTTTTTTCTATTAGAATTTCACTTTAGGAAAAATCGCATAATCTTTTATAATAGATTTAAAGTAGGTTTGAATTATGAACTAGAATTTGTTTATCACTATATATATATATATATATATATACTTTATTAAAAAGCTTCAAGTTTCAAACATGTATGTATGAATGTTAATGTGCTTTGACAAAAAAAAAGAAGTATATATGAATGTGGGTCCATATCTTTTAATGGCATCTGTTAAAGCTGTAAAGCTTTTTTGCAGCATTAAGAAAACTTATAGTATGAGGATGGAGAAGCATGGAGGAACCTTATCTCTTTAATCGATTTCTTTCTATTTCTCAGAATTTATTTATTTTTTATCAATAATTGGATCGACAAATTTTATTTATAATCTAAAACGTACTTAAAACAGTTTTCTAATCTACCAAGTAGCAGGGAGTGTTCGAACTCTTGATACCAAAATTATTGATTGAATTATCTAACCACCCGATTAAAAAAAACTCAACAAACAAATAGTATAACTTTTTAAAAAGTTTATATTATTACAACTGGTTTCCTTTTATGTTCCTTATAAAATTTAAGGGTTTTTTTGCATATCTACCTTCTTGGGGCCATCAATGAATATAATTAATGCATCATAATATATATATATATATATATATATAAATTTTAATTATATTATTCCCTTTCATCTCTCTTATTATTATTTCAGTCGAAATGGACATAGGTTTGAGCCAAGGATCTCTGCACCGTCTTCTATATAAATGGAGAGCGAGTGAGTGCTTTAGTATTCATAAGCATCCATATATACAAAACATATCTATCTATCTCTCTCTTCTTCCACCTCTATTCTTACATTTTATAACAAATATATTGTTTTCACATATATATATATATATATATTGAAGAGGGTATATATATAACCAAGTGACGAAAGTAGTATGCAGCCAAGGATGACTTGCCGATCTAATTAACTCATTCTCTTTATGCTCTTCTTAATAAAGACATTTTTTAGTTTTTGATTTCTTTCCTTCTTGAAGAACTCAGGAAAAATTTAGGATAGATATCGATTTCGTACGTATTGAATACGAAATAATGTAGAAAAAACAGTAATAAGATCGGCAAGTTGTCCTTGGCTACACGTTACTTTGTGTCACGCATAGGTGTTAATGTTGTGAAGATCACAAAAACTCAAACCCAGCATCACAATGCAAATCAAGGTAAGCTTCATGGTTTATATTAATATTTTGTTTTCCTTTGTCATTCTTTTATAACATTCATTGATGAATATTTGATTTATTTTACGGTGAATAATTATTAAAAGTTCTTCGATAATTGATAATGATTAAATTTTAAGGATTGTATCAAACTTTGAATATATCTATGTATGTCTCTGTTCAACACGTGGTTTTCAGACTATTATAAAAAACGACATATGTATGTTTTTAGCATTTCTTTTTGTTTGTATTTTCGCTAGATTTAGATACCATTTGTAAACACAAAAACAATGGGCTAACCTGTGTCCAACGAGCTAATAAATAAGTTTTTTCTTTTGTATTTTTACTGACTATAATTTTTTGAAACGTTTTATATGGTAAAATGATTTGATAGTAAAACCGTAATACTCTTTATCAAAATAATTGTGTATTTTGTTTGTTTGTTTTTTTTTTGCCGTCATTGTGTATTTTGTTTTTGACAAATTATAATATATACGATATAACACTGAAAGTGAAAAAGAAAAAAGAAAAAAGTCACTTCTTCGGATCGCATCGTCACAACACACGCGCGCGTGAACTTTCTCATCTCTTTGTCTGATTATGACCTCTTGCGTCAACCATGTTTTACGGACTCGCAGATTAGCGATGAAGAGTTACACTTGCTTGCCCCGAGGAATTTAACATTTCAGGTGACTGACTTAGGGTTTGTTTCCATCTACATTTCTTCTTTTCTTCTCTGATAATTTTGGTCTTTATGGTTTCTTCACGAATCCAATCGATGTAACAAGTCAAACTTCGATTCCTCTGCTTTCATACAAAAGTTCAAGCTTTGAATATAATATATCCAAAAGTTCAGTCTCTTAATTATTCGCTAGAGTGGTTTCTTTATCAGGGTTTAAGTGAATTTCTTTTCAGTTTTAATTTACTCATTGATTTGATCGAGTACTCTATATGAGGTAATAACAAGATACGTTTCTAATTAAGTTCTCGAGAATTGAAAGAATGTTAGATTATGTAAAGCTAATTAATTTAGGTCTACTGTATATATAGCATTATACGGGGAAATAAAAGATTTGGATCTATAGTAAAATGATATATAGTATTTTAATGAAATTAGGAAAGGGTTAATAAGTGAAGTGATACAGTGATTTGGAAAGTAGAATTTACATATAAATTAAAAAAAACTTTGTCGAAGTGAGATTAAATAGTGTAAGGTGCAGGTAATGGCAAGCCCTTGACGATGCCGCAGAGATTGGTGTTGAGTGGGATGTTGTATTCATCTCTTAGTGATTTTTCAGGTGAAAGAACACTAACGTACAGTTGCTGGCCCAAGTATCTTCTTTCCCAGTTTTCTGATCTGATGTTCCACATACCGGCATTGTCGAATGTCAAGAGAATAGCTGACCACGACTTGGGGAACACTTGCACTGTGTGTCGGCTAACTGCATCGAGCAAGTTGTAGTTCTTTCTCTTCTCTGGTGTCCATGTTCCTGGCTCAGAACTGTTGAACAAATTAATTAATGTTAGGAATCTCATCATTATGTATATTAGTAATTGCTTTTTGGTATATGGCTAGGAAGAAAAAGGGGCTTACGCGACTGAAAAGAAAGAGTAACCATCCAGATGGAATGATTGCATGCTTTTCTCGTGGTTCTCGAAGACTATTTCGACGAAGGTACGGAAAGTGATGTTGAGGACATTGGGCTCGACGGTTAGTGTTGTGATTTTGGCTGCTGGTTCGTCCTTGATGACATTGTATTTGAAGACCTTCTCGGCCATTCCAAAGTACTCAGCAAGTTTCAGGGGGGTTTCGGTGTCAACGTGTGATACACCATTGAACCCAAACCTGACCTTTCCATTCACCAAATTCTTGGTGTTGGCGAGCTTGATGGTACGGGTGATGTTGATCTTTCCGTAGTGGTAAGATCCTTGTGGGTTAGGTCTAGCAGCGCTGGCGGTAAGGTTCCATCTGAAGGATCTGAACTGGTTAAGAGACCAAGCCCAGCCGACTGGAGCCTTTGGGAGCACAGTTGAGGGCTCAACATTGCTTCCTTCGTAACTCATCAGACCGACAGTGCTCACTTCCTTCTTGAGGAACCTAGTGGATGCAACCATGTAGTAGTTCTTGGGCTCTTGGTCAGCGGTCACCAGCACCGAAAAGCACTGTCCGACGTGAACGTCTAGAGACTCGTAGTCGTTCTGGATAACGTGAGAGCCTTCCATCTCAACAAGCTTCATTTTGTGTTCTTGGATCCTGAAGTTAAGAGTGGATTTAAATCCAACATTGCAGATCCTGTACTTGTAAGTCTTTCCAGGTTTCATGGTGAAGAGTGGCTCGTTCTTTCCACCAATTTTGCCGGATTTTCCGTTAATGAGAACACCATCAGGAGATCCAAGAGTGCGACCACTGTCAAGGAAGTTCTTGAGAGCAGTGTGGCTCTTGGTGAACCAGTCGTTGATGAGGATGGTGTGGTCATCTTCGGGGTCAGCATAAGGGACAGGGATGAGGAGACGACTGTTCACACGTAAGCCACCGAAACCACCGGCGAAGCGGTGGAGAGCGGTGGATGGGTAGTAGAAGTAGCTACCAATCTGGTCCTTTGGCTGGAAATGGTAAGTGAAGTTGGTACCTGGTGGGATTGGGCATGAGGTCCCACTTACACCATCTTGCCATGAGTTCTTCCTGTGCTGGATTCCACTCCTGCAAAGAACCCATAGTCAGGACTAACTACCCAAATATCCAATGAAGCCTAGTTATAAATACATGTGGCCATATATCTAACGAAACCTAATGCAAAAAAGAAATGTCTTTTATAAAACGAGATAGGGTTGAATGCGAACCAGGTCAAGAGGAAAGGCTCATCGAGGTTGTTGAAGACATTGATGACGATGTTGTTGTTGGAGGTCGAGTTTAGGTTAGGACCAGGGAACTGTCCGTTTATGAGAATCACCTGTTGAGGAATTCCGAGAGGCGAGGCGGTTCCATAGGTCACGTTCCATGTGTAATGGAAGTAAGGATCGCCGGCGTTGACCATCGCCACCGTCGAGGCGAGGCACACCAACACCGTCAAAAGCCTACCACCCTGCATTATATTTTTTCTACTTCTTTTTATTTTTTATATTAAATAAATTAACCCTTTCCTATATAGAAAATATATATAATAATTGTTCCCAAAGCAAGAAGAAACTATCTTCTCTTGCTCTTAGACGAGTCTTTTTTGGTGATGTTGTGATAAACTATTTATGCAGGCATACGTACCTTGGTTTACACGGTATTATCGCCTTTTTTCACGTTGCATCTCTAATTCCCCTTTCATCAAAATTCTATTTTTGAATTCTCTAAATTCTCTTAACATGAAAATTCTATTTTTGAATTCTCTAAATTCTCTTAGGTTTTCGATTTTTTGAACGACCAGACAACTCGGACCGTCTTCTAATATTGGAATTATCTCTAACGATGCCAAATTACCTATCCGCAAGTGCCATCAACTGATTTTATTTGTTCTAACTTACTTCAGCTTCTGTTGATTATTATAACACGGAGACAAAATCCTATTATATAAATTACTGTTATTTCAAAATTACTAATTAACAGGATTGTTCCAAATATCAAATCTAAGTGTCGGAAAATTTTCAGTGATATAGTTTTTTCAAAATTTTTTTTCAAATAGATTCCAAATAATTAAAAATTAAAAAGAAGATAATAAAAGAACCAAAATACTAACATAAAATGGAATCATAAATTATTAACTATACCATAATCTTAAAATACGAATGTTGCTAATATTTTTTTTGTCAACTTAACTTCAATTACTAATAATAGAAGACCAATGTATGTGTACATAATTCACAAAAGTAAAATTCCTACCTAAATCACGAACATTAAGGGCCAAAAAATGTTGCTAATATTTTAAAAGGGATTTTATTAGAATAACCTAAAAGTTGGTTGCAAATACAAAAGTAAACCCCGACTTAAATCAAATGCAAAACTAACTGAAAAAACTAGTAAAATTATAATATTCTCCTACATGACCAAACAAAAAAGAGAGGATCACAATTTCAGTTATAACCTTATGTAGTGTACAAAAGAAGTCTACTTGTATGTAGACTTCATATAAAGTTTTCACAGTAAAATTTATATGAAGTCTACAAGGTTTATTACAAATCAAGTCTACTTTTTGAAATTATTTTATTTTTAAATAATAAAAAAAATAATTTAATAAAATATTTGTTTACATAACCAAAATATAAGCAATTAAGAAGTATTAAAATTAAAATTTATCAAATTAAACTAACAAATATCATATTCCTTAGATTTTGACATTGAGAATTGGTAGTGAGTGTAGGATATGTAACTTTAGGGTTTGATATTAACTTTAGGGTTAAGGGTTTATGTAAATTTATTATATAATGTACTTTTTTCAAAATTATGGATGAAATCTTAAGTTTTGAATATATCAATAATAAGTTTTGTTTAAAGTTTTCATCATCTTACTATATAAAATAGAGTTTCTCAAAATTAGTAATTAATAAAATTTTTCCACGTGTCAAATCTAATGATCACAACTTTTTTTATATTTATATATCAAAAAATAAAATCTTAATATATAAAATAGGGTTTCTCAAAGTTAGTAATTAACAAGATTTTTCTACGTGTTAAATCCAATGATCAGAAAATTTTCTGTATTTATATATCAAAAAATAAAATAAAATATATTCTTAAAAAATATTTATCTCCATCTAGAAATATTTATTTTTATTCAAAATCCTAATACAAAAAATAATTGTAAAATAAAAATAAAAAGAAGTATTTATCTCTTACTAATTATAATAAAAAATATATCTTAGTAAAAAATAATTGTTGGTATTTAAATATATATATATATATATATATTCAGAGAAAAAAATTTACAAGAAAATGTTGTTATATAAAGTATAGTTTTTCCAAGTTAGTAATTAACAACATTCTTCCAATTGTCAAATCCAATGATCAGAAATTTTTCTATATTTACATATCAAAAATAAAATCAAATAGGGAGAATTACAAAAATGCCCCTCAAAGGAGGATAATTTCATCATTCACCTCATTTTTAAATATTTTCAAAAATACCCCTCATTATGAAAAAATGACCAAAATACACTTAAATTATTATATTTTTTCAAACCTTCTCCCTCTAAATTTTTTTATTTCAACAGAAAATATTCCTGCCAAATTTTTTTCTCTCAATATTTTTCAAGAAATTTTTTTATAAGAAAGTTAATAAAATTTCTTATAAGAGATGTTATAAAATTTAGGAGGATTTTCAAAAATATCCCTAGTGGCATGTACCTATAATTTATAAGGCTTTGTAAGAGAGCTTATAAAATTTATAAGGTATCTTATAAATCTATAAGGTGTTTATAAATAATTTATAAGGTGTTTATAAAAAAATTATAACATGTTTATAAAAATTTATAAGGTGTTTATAAAAAACTTATGAGGTGTTTATAAAAAATTTATAAAGTGCTATAAAAAATTTATAATGTTTTATAAAAATCTATAAGGTCTTTATAAAAATTTATAAGGTGCTTATAAAATTTGTGTAAAACATTATAAGCGAACATATAAAAATTTTGGCAAGAAAAACTGTTTTGGCGGGAATCTTTTTTTTATAAAACTTTTTTTTGGCGGGAAAAAATTACTTTGTGAAAAAGAACTCCCAAAAAATTTTATAATAAAAATTTTGAGAGTATTTTCGTTATTTTTATGGGGGGTTTTCAAAAATACTCCTATTGGCATGTACCCTTTTCAAAACCTACTATTTTCTTCGAAAATTGGGAGAGAGAAATGATCATTAGGGAGTATGTTTTGAAACAAGCATTTCGAAAGAGGCATTTTTAGTAATTCCTCTTTTAATATTAGTGAAGGATATTTTTGAAATAACAAATTTCAAATGGGCATTTTTGCAAAAGAGTACACCAAAAAGAGCATTTCTTAAAATTTCTCAATAAAATATATTCCTAAATGATATTTATCTCAATCCATTTCTAGCTTTATTTAAAATTATAATACAAAGAGGAATTGTAAAATAAAAATAAATATTTATCTCTTACTAATTATAAAAAAAAATCTTAGTAGAAAATAATTGTTGATATTTAAATATTCAAGAAAACAAATTTATAAAAAGGATTTATATATGTTTATAAGTTAAACAAAAATAATCTAATTATTCCAAATATGGTTCTCAAAATTATTAATTAACAAAAAAATTCAACGTATCAAATGCAACCATTAGAAATTTTTCTTAGTTATATATTCAAAAGTAAAATAAATTATATTTTAAAGTATATTTATATATATTTTAAGAAATATATAACCTTATTCATAATATTAAGACAAAAAAAATTGTAAAATAAAATATAAATCTTTATCTCTTACTAATTATGAAATAAAAATAAATTTGAGTACATGATAACTCTTAATATTTTTAAAAAATATAAACAAAAAACAAATTTCAAAAAATGCAAATTTCTTTTAATCTTTAATAGAGGATAATTGTCTATATATCTCTCAATTACTAAATATTTATCTATATAGACATATATTTAAACTTAAAAAAATCATAATCCCAAAAAGAAATTTTGAATACTAATTTCTATATATACATAAACAATCAGACATATAATTTTATGAAACTTTCTGTATTTTCTTAGATATTTCAAACTTTTACAAAAAAGTTTCACTACTCCTTGCATTAAAAAGACTTTTTACATTATTAATTATGTAAATTTCTTTTATCCAAGAAAATCAAGACAAAAAAACAAAAGAGTAAATAGTTAAAATTAAATGTATCACTATTTTATTTACTATTAATAATAAATATGATTTATTATCATTAAATATAAGTTTTTTGAACAAAATAATGATTGCTATACGTGTTAAAACTAACATCAAAATATTTTCTGTATTTAGATAGTTTAGAAAATAAAATAAAATATATTGGAAAACAATTTTGTATGTATTTATATATTTTTAAAAAGAAAAAATTTATATTTTAAATAGAATTTTAAGAATATTATCATTGTCACTAAATATTTTATACTTATTTATAATCCACACATAATTTTATTAAAATAAATTTTACATATAGAATTATAAAATTCTTACAAAAATCATAACCGTAGTATATAAAATTGATTATTGTCAATTAAATATTTACAATTCCATATGTAAAATTCATTTTAATAAAATTATGTGTGGATTATAAATAAGTATAAAATATTTAGTGACAATAAATAAATGGCCGACACACTTACAACAAAAAATGAGTTTTTCGTAATTGTGTTATAAATTTACGACGAAAAGATGCATTGTAAAAGTGTATCTATTTTACAACGAATTGACAAGGCATTGACATGGTTTCCAAAATTCGTCGTAAAAACGTCATAACTTTACAAGGTGTTTACAACAAAATAATATTACAACGAATTAACAAGGTACTGATATGGTTCTTGTAATTAGTCGTAAAAACGTCTTAACCATGCAAGGTGTTTCCGACAAAATTATATTACAACAATATAAAAACGTGAAATTAGGTAGGCACGTTTTTTGTTAGTTATACTTGTTTTTTTACAACTCAAACATTCGTTGTAATGTACTCATAATTTCGATTTTAGATCATTGCAAATATTTATGTTGTAAAATCATTGTTAAATTTTTACCTATATATATTGAAAGTATCTCTTCATATATCACAACACAAATCAACTTAGAAAAATAAAAACGTTTCTGAAAAATCTATAAAAATATCTTTTGATGGTGATATTTTCGAGCAACGAAAGTGGTTGTATATGCATAGAGATGCTACCGGAACCGTGATAAAGGAGTATATGAACGGGGTAGAAATATTCATGCACCAAGCCAGTCAAACCAAAATCAAACTTGAATCGGGTAAGATGTTCTGTCCTTGTTAGAAGTGCAAGAATACGAAATTTACCCGAATTGAAATTGTATGGAATCATCTATTAAATAGGGGGTTTACAATACATTATTACATTTGGTTTCACCATGGAGAAGGTTATGATGGTAGTGGGAATGATGAAGCAAGTACTAGTAATTATAATAATGTTGAAGTTAATCTAGTGGAACCGAGTAATTTGCATGATGTTGGTTATCAGAATGAGGTTCATAGGGTTATAGAGCATGATAGGATGCATGAGATGGTCACATATGCATTTCAGAAAACTAATACTGAACCGGTAGTTGGTGAGGCACCTAACTTAGATGCAAAAATGTTTTATGAAATCTTAGATGCTGCAAACCAGCCTATCTACGAGGGATGTAGAGAAGGTCTGTCTAAATTGTCATTGGCAGCTAGGATTATGCACATTGTAATTTATCTGAGATATGCATGGATATGTTTGCTGATTTATTCAAAAAGTATTTATCAGAAGACAATGTGTCTGCTGAATCATATTACAAGATTCAAAAGCTGATGTTTAGTCTTGGTTTGCCTTCTGAGATGATAGATGTCTGCATCAAAAATTGGATGATCTACTGGAAAGATGATGATAAGTTACTGGAATGTTGTCTGTAAGAAGCCGAGATATAAAACACAAGGGAGTGGGCAGACGAAGGTACCGTATCAACGGATGTGGTACTTACCAATAACAGACAGGTTGAAGAGATTATATCCATCTGAAAGGACAGCAGCTACGATGAGATGACATTTAGAGCATTCACAGACTGGTGGACAGATCAGTCATCCTTCAGAACAAAGGTGTGGAAACATTTCAATGGGGTACACAAAGATTTTGCTAGAAATATTCGGAATGTTTATCTTGGTCTATGCACTAATGGTTTTAGTCTTCTGTTTGGAATGTCTAGTAGACAATACTCTTTGTGGCCAGTAATACTTACGCCTTATAACCTTCCTCCGGGGATGTGCATGGAAAAAGAATTTTTATACCTGAGTACACTAGTTCCTGGTCCTAAGCATCCAAAGCGGTCGATTGCCGTTTTTCTGCAACCTCTGATTCATGAGCTAGAAGAGTTATGGACGCATATGGTTCGAGCATATGATTGCTCATCCAAAATTTTTTTACGATGAAGGTGGTGCTTATGTGGATAATAAGTGACTTCCCTACCTAAGGAATGTTATCAGGGTGGACAACACATGAGAGATTGGCTTGTCCTTATTGCCTTGGGAGGACAGATGCATTTCAACTAAAATATGGGAGGAAGACGTGTTAATTTGATTTTCATCGCCAGTTTCTTTCATTGAACCATTTGTACCGACGAAACAGGACTTTGTTCAAGAGTAAAGTGAAGGTACTAGATCCCCCACCACTGTATCTATCTGGGGAACAAATTGAAGCATAAGTTGATCATTATGATGTTCAAAAAACTGTTCCCCGAGGGGGTAATTGACATGTTCCAAGTAATATGCCGGACCAGTATGGACAACATCACAACTAGCACAAAAAAGTATATTTGGGAGCAGCCATATTGGAAAGATTTGTTGATTCGACATAATTGGATGTGATGCATATCGAAAAGATTTTTTTTGAGAATATCATGCATACAATACTGAACGTACCAACTAAAGATAGCAAAAAGTCATGGTAAGACTTACCAGCTGTTTGTGCTAGAAGTGAGTTGCATATCAGAAAGTATGACAAAATTCCAGTTCCCATATTCAGGTTGTCATCAGAAGTGAAAACAACGTTATTCAGTTGGGTGACATCGGAAGTGAAGTATCATGATAGATATGTTTTGAATCTCTCTAGATGTATTGAGCAAGGGCAAAAGTTTACAAGGATGAAGAGTCATGACTATCATGTGTTCATGCAGCGGCTATTACCATTTTCTTTGGCCGAGTTACTTCCAAAAAATGTACATGAAGCACTTGCAGGTAATTAGTTTAACTAAGTATTAATTTGTTAATGAATTGATTAAATATCATTCTCTTATATGTTTTATATACTGTAGGTATTGGGGCTTTTTTTGAGATTTCAGTGCACAAACACTCATAGAAGAAGGTTTGGAACAACTTTCAGAGAATATTCCGATCTTGTTGTGCAACTTAAAGAAAATATTTCCTCCTTCGTTCTTTGATGTTATGGAACATATCCCAGTCCACCTTCCTCATGAAGCATTACTTGCTGAACATGTTCATTTTTGATGGATATACCCATTTGAGCGGTTTATGAAAAAATTGAAAGGTAAAGCAAAGAATCTGGCAAAAGTGGAAGGGTTAATCGTCGCTGGTAGTCTGATAGAAGAAACCTCTAACTTTACATCGTACTACTTTGCACCCACCGTTCAGACACAAAAAAGAGCACCTATGAGATACGATGATGGTGGAGTGCCCCCAAGTTATGTAGTAGAAGGAGTTCCTCATATATTCTCTCCTATTGGTCGTTTTTGTGGGAAATTGAAAGTGATTTGGTGGAGTAGTCCCTAAGACCGTCACGCGGCACACACGTATGTACTTCTAAATTGTACTGAAGTGCTCCCGTTTAAAAGGTATGTAAGTTAGTTAATTTAAATTATTTAACTTTAATTATATATACTTAATGTGTCTACTATTACTTATTTAATATATATCTACATTTAGTTTATTTGTAAGTCAGATAAAATAAACTATTGAAGGAATTTCATAGACTGAAGTTATCAAACAGAAAGATATGCACTTTGCACCCTGGTTGAAGAATCAGGTGAAAATTAATTAATTAGAAGAACTCTAATTAAATTATAATATTTAGTTTAAGAAAATAAATTAAGTTTAATTTAACCGTGCATGTAGGTTGATTGTGATGATCCATTTTATCCATTATAGTTTCATGATTTGATTCAAGGTTCACTTGCTAAGATAACAATGGCACCCATATATTTCATTAGAGAATATACATTTCATACCTTTGAATATGGAAAAAGGTGGGCAACCGCCAAATATAGAGTATGTGTGAAGGGTGAAACAGATTTTTATGGGATCTTGCAAGAAATTATTGAAGTGCAATTTGCAGGATTAATTGGGCTGAAATGCGTGCTCTTCAAATGTGACTGGTTTGAGCCCATAGTTAACAGAGGTGTTCAATGCAACAAATTTGGAGTTGTGGATGTAAACGCGAGGAGAAGATACAACAAATTTGAGCCTTTCATCTTAGCATCACGAGAAGAACAAGTTAGCTTCATTCCATACCTTAGGATCAAAGAATCCAGAATCACTTGGTTAGTGGCTATTCGAATCACTCCACGTGGTCGAATAATTGGAGGTAGAGATTTATCCTTGCAAAAAGAACCATGTCCGAATATACAGATACCGGATCAAGCTACAGAGGAGATGGTGCTAACTAATCCGCAAAATCAAGAATACGAAGATATCGCTGATGATGATGACAATGATGGTGATCATGATGAATTTGATGAAAATGATTATCATGGTAGTGGACATGATAATAATGATGAAGGACCTGATTGACTATGTTTATTATGTATGAAAATATTATTTTAATGTATTAAGTATGACAAATCGATCAAGTAATGTATTAAAAAGTTTTAATCGTATTGTTTTCTTCTCCGCAAAAGGATAATTCATATCATTAGATATGTTGGAAAACATTCAAGATCAATTTTAACATTGTATTAGAATTTGAACTTATAAAATCGATTTAGTATTAAAATTTAAACTTATAAGAATTATAATTAGAACTAGTATTAGATATCATATTAGAATTCAAACTTATAACTCAAATTTCAACAAACGTAATTCAAATTTAGAAGATTGATTTAGTATTACAATTTATCGTAACAATATCGTTAAGGTAGCAACGCGCTTATGACAGACTCGTATGTAACGACGTTGTTACAAAAAAATTTGTCGTAAACATGTTGCTACCTTAACGAAGTCGTTACGACAAATAAGTTTACAACGTCTTTACAACGAATTTGTTGTAACAACGTTGTTACATGAGAATCATCGTAAAATCGTTGTAACCTTACGACCTTGTTACGACAAAAAAAAAATTTCTATAAGCCAACGACTTTTGCAAAATTATTGCTCATTCCTCATTCCAACTTCTCCTCTCTAGAAATGTATTCTCTACCTTCTCTCTAATTTTACTTCATAATTAGTTGTTAGTGAATAAGAGTAGACGAAATTTAGAAATTAGGACAAAATTCACAATTTAGGACAAAATTTAGAAATTATGATAGAATTTAGATTTTAGAATGGAATTGAAAATTTTAAATATTTATATATATGATTTTGTTAATAGAATTGTTAATTACTTTATATATTATTGTATTATTGTAGATCTATTTATGGTTTCCCTGTAAGTACAGACGTCGCGTACACTAGAGTGAGTTCATTCAAGACACTTATTCCTCATCAGGCTCCGTAGGCGCGTCAACTTCTTCAGTGGTACCGGAGATACAATCACAAACCATTCCACCTCCGTCACAGCCACATCCGGATCTGCCAATGGACGAGCCTATCGATCCTCCACCAACTGCTGGAGTTAATCATCTGGATCTCATGGTACTACGGGATGCACCCTATGCACAGTACAAAGTGGATGATATTCTCGTGGATGGAAATCGCGAGAATTTGCCCATATTGTATATTGATCGACCTACTGGCACTTATTGGTACGTTTCTATTTAGTATTAATTGTTTTATTTATTAAATTTAAAATTTTTAAATTACAATTATTTAGAATTATATACTTACTTTGTTAAGCCGACCCCAAATTGGAAATCGATCCCACACTACATTTTCGTAACATGCTTTAAATTTTTTGCGGTAATTATTTTTTATTAATTTTAATTATTTTATTTAACTTACTTAATTAATTATTATTAAATCATCTTTTTAATAACAACGGTTGAATTTGGACGTCTCCATCAAAGAGACGATCAAGTATCAGTTCAACAAAATGGCCATGAAACAACTTTCTAATACTTTCTCTGATTGGAAGACAGATTAGGAGGTGAAAGGAGATGATGACAAACCATGCTTTATGACCAACATAGTTTGGCAGGGGTTGAAGAGTTTTTGGGCAGACCCCCATTCCGTGAAGAAAGCTGCTTAGTGTTCTGCTTCTCAGAACACGGTTGGTCTAGACAGTTTGCCTCTCGCTATGCCTCATACTGCTGGATAGACTCCTTTTGGCGGGGTTGCTTTATAGATGGTAAGTTGATTTATTTTAAAATAAAATATTTAGTTAATTCATTTTTTATTAATTTAATATTTAACTAAGTTTTATAATTTTTAGGCAGAAGAGTTAGGACATGTTCCTTCTCTTCCAAATATTCGAGCGGACTCATAAGAACAAGTCCGGAGTTTTTGTCGATGCTAGATCAGAGAAGCTACACAATGATGTCACAGATGTCGTTCAAGAGCATAAAACACACATTTCCCAGGAAATCCCCGATGGTACTCATGTAGTATTGACTACTTCGGAAGCAGACACAATTAACAAACAGGTAATTAGTTAATATATATATTATTAAATATTTAATTTCAATGTTTAATTAATTATAGGTAATTATTACTTATATAATTAATGTTTTTTCCAGATTGATCTGAAGAAGAAAGGACGAATTATTGGAGTAGGATCCACCCAAGATGTTCAGAGAGTCACTTTTTCTTGGATAGGGGAAAGCTCCCTCCGTTTGCAGTTGACAACTGCACATACCAAAATAGCACAGCTAAAACGATCGACGGATGAGAAGTTTGCAACAATGGAGTCTATGTTTGATATCATATAGAGGCATTGGAGCATAGATGTCATGCCCTCAAGATCTAGACTTCAACCCACGAGGATGTCGATTTAAACTAAAGAGTGTCTGAGTAGCAAGAAGACCGTAGTACGGATATGTTTGATGAAATTATGCAATAAATACTTTGTAATTTTAATATTTAATACTTTTGTAGAAACTTTTTAGATACATTTTATTTTGATTAAATCTAAAAAAAAATTTGATAAATATTTTATTTGTAAAAAATAAATTATTCACGTTCGTCCCTAATTGGTTGTTAAAGAATTCGTCCCTAATTCGTTGGAAAACTTTGATCCCCAATTCAATGTAAAGAGACGTCTCCAATTCATTGTAAATGACTTCGTCTCTAATTCGTTGTAAAATGTTTGGTCTCCAATTCATCGTAAAACTTTTTGTCTTGGATTTGTTGTAAAGCAAACAACGTTAATTCGTCGTTACATTAACATTGAATTAACGTCGTCAGGTTTACAACGAATTTACAACATTTCTCTCTCGTCCAAAAACTTACAACGCTTTTACGATAAAAATTTAACGTCAAATTTACAACGAAATAATGGTCTTGCAATTTTGCTGACGAATTTACAATGAATATCATGTTACGACAATCAATATACGACAAAACTCTGTTTATCCTTAATTCATTGTAAATCTGTTTTATAACGAATTAAGGATGACTATAGCTGTTGTAAACGACCTGGATTTTTGTATGACATGGACGATTATGGACGATTATGGCTATTGTAAACAATGTTAGGATCCAACTGTCATAAAATTTTCCTTATCTATGTATTTCAAAAAGGGAAATAATATTATTATTTTTTTGAATTTTTTAAGAATATTTATCTTTATCACAAACTATTTTATATCTGTTTAGAATCCTAACATAATTATTTTTTAAATGAATTCCTAATATAAAAAGGAATTATGAATTGTAATTGTTTTATATATATAGACAAATAAACTATTTCATTACCACATAAAATTTAATTATTATTTTTAGCTCACTTTTGTAAAGAAGTTTTTGTACTGCTTTTATCAAGATTATTTATTTGTTATCTTATCAATCATGTCTCTTTCGTTTATATCCAACATAATTAAAAAGAACAAACAAAACAGGTAAATAACTATACTTAAATGTATCATTATATTATTCTACTATTAATAATATATTTTTATTATTTTATTATAGGGCTATTTTCAAAAATGGGTCATTTTTGGGGTCAATTGCAAAATTGATCCCCATTTTTCTTTCTCCAAAATTTTTACTAAAATAACCTTGTGGCTCTATATAATTTCAATCATGCCATTAATTTTTTTTAAATTCCGAAAAATACTTAAAAAGACATAAATATTTGTGACAAACAACTTATTTACAACAATACCATTGTCTTCAATATTTCCAACCACCATTAACAACCAAAAGTGAGCTCTAAATACTCATTTACCTACTATTTTCGGATTCAATAAGCTCTAAATGACTAACATAACATCACATTCTTCCACTCTCTCACAAATTTCATCCAAAAAACTCTCTCATTTGCATTTCAAATTTTTATATCTTCTTGTTTCTTCTTGTTTTCTATGTTTTAGAACTAAAAACGATTGGATTTCGTCGGTGTAAAATTGACTCAAAGTTCTGGGCAGTAATTGAAGGTAAACTCAAGCTTAATCTAACTCATTACCATTTTTTCTTTTTTTTGCAGAAAGTAGACTTAATTTTAAGTCTCCTTCGATTGTAGACTTAAAATAAAGTCTACAAATCAACATATGGGATAGTTTTGCATTTGACCAATACGTTGTAGACTTAATTTTAAGTCTACATTTATCTCTTTGTTAAGAAAAAAATTCGTATGTAGACTTAATTTTAAGTCTACATTAAAAAAGGTTGGTTTTGCAATTGACCAATATGTTGACTATCGAAGTAGACTTAACTTTAAGTCTACATGACAAGTCTATAATATGTTAATAAATGTAGACTTTATTTTAAGACTACTGAGGTTAGTTTTGCAATTGACTAAGTTTGACTTTTTTAGTTAAATCTACTCGTTAAGTCTACAAGATGTAGACTTAATTTTAAGTCTACTTTTTGGAAAAGTAGACTTTACTTTAAGTCTACTAATTTACTTCACATATGACATAACTAAATAAAAAAGTAGACTTAAAATTAAGTCTACTTTCCGAAAAGTAGACTTAAAGTTAAGTCTACAAAAAGTAGACTTACCGAGTAGATTTAACTGAAAAAGTCAAACTTAGTCAATTGCAAAACTAACCTCAGTAGACTTAAAATAAAGTCTACTTTTATAAACATTTTGTAGACTTGTCATGTAGACTTAAAGTTAAGTCTACTTTAAATGTAGACTTAAAATTAAGTCTACTTCTAAAAAGTCAAACTTTGGTCAAATGCAAAACTAACCCCTTTTAAATGTAGACTTAAAATTAAGTTTACATCTAGAAAGTCAAACTTTGATCAAATGCAAAACTAACCAGTTAGTAGACTTAAAATTAAGTCTACTCTCACAATTTTAGTAAAACTCAAATTATAGCTTATGTATAATGTTTTTTT
>OVBA01005715.1:0-19071 GCA_900406435.1 Lepidium aucheri
TAATCTTAAGAAATTATTTCACCAATTAAATTTATTTGTTTTTGTTTACATCTAGAGTAATTAAGGCACAATAAATGTAAAAATTTTAAATTTAATGTGTTATTATTTTATTTTACTATTATTAGCTTGAAATCTTATTATCTTATTATATAAAATAGAGTTTTAGAAGTTAGTAATAAACGGATTCTATCATGTGTCGAATTCAACCATCCAAAAGTTTCTCAAAGTTAGTAATTAACAGGATTCTTCCACGTGTCAAATCCAAGGATCATAATTTTTTTGCTAATACATTCAAAAAAATTATAAAAAAGATAATCATATCTTTATCACGAAATATTTGTTTTTATTTGAAGTCCTATTATATGAAGGAATCAAATCCTAACATTTAAAAAATAGCAAATAATTAACTATATCCTAATCTTAAGAAATTGTATATACATAATCATAATTCAAAAGGAAATTGAAGCAAACAAACAAAAAGGTAAAAAAGTAAAAAAGTTTAAATTTAATGTATTATTATTTTATTTAATTATTAGTAGGGTTTATCAAGGTTAGTATCTTATTTTATAAAGTAAAGTTTCTCAAAGTTAGTAATTAACAGGATTCTTCCACGTGTCAAATCCAACGATCAGAATTTTTTTGCCAATACATTCAAACCAATTAAAAAAGATAATTATATCTTTATCACAAAATATTTGTTTTTTTTGAAATCCTATTATATGAAGGAATCAAATCTTAACATTAAAAAAATAGCAAATAATTAATGATATCCTAATCTTAAGAAATTTTATATACATAATCATAATTCGAAAGGGAATTAAAGCAAACAAACAAAAAAGGTAAAAAAGTAAAAAAGTTTAAACTCAATGTATTATTATTTTATTTTATTATTATTAGAGTTTATCAAGGTTAGTATCTTATTATATAAAGTAAGGTTTCTCAAAGTTAGTAATTAATAGGATTCTTCCACGTGTCAAATTCANTATTCTTCCACGTGTCAAATCCAACGATCAGAATTTTTTTGATTATACATTCAAAACAATTAAAAATCTTATTATATAAAGTAAGGTTTCTCAAAGTTAGTAATTAATAGGATTCTTCCACGTGTCAAATTCAACGATCAGAATTTTTTTGATAATACATTCAAAAAAATTAAAAAAAAGATAATCATATCTCTATCACAAAATATTTGTTTTTATTTGAAATCCTATTATATGAATGAATTGGATCTTAACATTAGAAAAATAGCAAATAATTAACTATATCCTAATCTTAAGAAATTTATATACATAATCATAATTCAAAAGGGAATTGAAGCAAGCAAACAAAAAAGGTAAAAAAGTAAAAAAGTTTAAAATCAATGTATTATTATTTTATTTTATTATTATTAGGGTTTATCAAGGTTAGTATCTTAGTATATAAAGTAAGATTTCTCAAAGATAGTAATTAACAGGATTCTTCCACGTGTCAAATCCAACGATCAGAATTTTTTTTCTAATACATCCAAAACAATCTTATTATATAAAGTAAGGTTTCTCAAAGTTAGTAATTAACAGGATTCTTCCACGTGTCAAATCCAACGATCAGAACTTTTTTTCTAATACATCCAAAACAATTAAAAAAAAGATAATCATATATTTATCACAAAATATTTGTTTTTATTTGAAACCCTATTATATGAAGGAATCGAATCCTAACATTAAAAAAAGCAAATAATTAATTATATCATAATCTTAAGAAATTATTTCACCAATTAAATTTATTTGTTTTTGTTTACATTTAGAGTAATTAAGGAACAATAAATGTAAAAATTTTAAATTTAATGTGTTATTATTTTATTTTACTATTATTAGCTTGAGAATCTTATTATATAAAATAGAGTTTTAGAAGTTAGTAATAAACGGATTCTATCATGTGTCGAATTCAACCATCCAAAATTATGGATATCATATTATACATAGTTGAGTTTCAAAAGTTAGTAATCAATGAGATTATTCCACATGTTAAATCTTATTATTACCTCTTATATTAAGTTGGATTTCAAAAGTTAGTAACTAAAACAGATTTTCCAAATGTGAGATCTTTTTATTAAGTTGGATCTGAAAATTTATAAACGTATAAATTTTTAAGACATTATTCAAAATATATATTAAGCAATCTTTAAATTCGTGCATTGCACGGGTCCATATCTAGTAAAATATAAACTATTAGAATATACAATTTGAGAATTTTATACATATTTTTTTTATGTTTATGGTATATAGAGATATTGTTTCAAATTTCGTGGTATATAAATATAGAACCGTATTTCAAAAAATATTGTTTCCTAACCAATATGAAAAGAAAAATTCATTCTATTCCGTCTCCGAACAAATAATAGTATATATTTTTGGTATAGTTTATAATAATAAATAGATAAAAATATTTGAAACTGAAAAAATCCAAAATATTTGGTATTTATAATTAGATTTATTTCTTAGCTAAATATTGTTTCTCAAAATAAAAATATACTAAAACCGAATCATTTTTTTGAGAGCAAAATTTGAGCCATATTTAAAATTTCAAAGTATTGTTTCCTAACTAATATATAAACATATATATGTTGAATGAATATAGTTTAAATTCCTAGCATATTCATTGAAGATTTTTGAAAGCTATATCTTTCAATCGGAAATAACGAATAAGAATTTTCCATAAGTAAATTAATAATAAAATTTGATTGAAACAAAATTGTTAAACCGTTTTACCTTAATTTCTGTTAAATAAGTAAAATTTCATAATTTAATGATTGACGAATATTTTTAGGAAAATATAATATCTTAACCTAAAGTTGTATTTTTTCTTATACATAACCATTGTAATAACAAGTCAAAGTTTTTTTGCATTGGAACCATTCAATTAACAATTGAATATCACGGTTAAAATTGTTAAAACTTTAGAAGGCTTATACTTTTGAGTTGGGTCAAACATTCGAAATCGTTATGTGTGATGAAAAGGTTTTTTTGTTTTTTATTGGTTTTTATAATATGTTCTTATGTACTCTTAACTAATCTATCATTTTTTTTGTTTAATCTATCTCTCTTTTTTTTACCAAAAAAATCTATCTTATTTTATTTTATTTTTGTAGTCATACAAGATCAACTACACTGTGAAACAAGACATGAAAAAAAGTATGACTATCTATTTCATCAAGGTGACACAAAACCATCACTAATTTTATTTTGTTCTTACAACTTCTATGAAAAAGTCCTTATTTTTAGAAAATTTGTTAGGCTTAAATTTTGCAGATTTTGTTAAAGTTATGATGGTAAACTCAATCATAATTTCTTGATCGGTAATTTTTTGTATATAAGTTTTGCTATTGTTTATATATTCTTTAAATTATTATATTTTATTATATATTTCAATAAATTTCTTTGTTTTTCTATCATAGATGTAATCAGTCAAGGCTTACATATTAGAAAGCAAACAAAGAAGGTGGACATCGATATCAGAAATTTTGAGTAAGATTTTTTAATGCATTTATGTTTTTTCAATCTATGTTCCGTAAATCATGATTTTAGGATTTCTGTTTTTGATATTTTAATGATTTGGATATTTTAGTTTTGAAACAAAAATTTACAAAACGATATTATTTATATTTTTATTTAATAAATGGTTTTTTACTAACTTTTTCGTAGCAGAAGTATTTACAGGTTCTCCAGAAAAATATGTTGGTCTAGCGGAAACAATTAGAGGATTTAAATTGATCCTTTCCGGAGATTTATAAAACATTTAGTTACTTTTTATTTGTGTTTTTAGTATGTTAGATTAAGCTGTGAATTGTGGGGAGAATAAGCTGATGATTTTCAAGAGCATATTTCAGATTATGTGAATCAAAGAGTTATCATTATCATAGAGTGGTGCAAGATTAAAATCTTCAAAGGTATATATATTATTAAATGAATAATCACTTATTAATTTAAATATACATTTTATTAATATTGTATTTGTAAAGAGCATCATCAATGCCTTTGAGTGTAATCAAATATAGATCAATGATAAACACATGCAAGGAGTATTGGAATTTAGATGTTATTAATCGGGGATTGAATGTTTTTATCCTTAATATATTATTTATTGTTTATCTGGCTTTCCATAAAATTCCTAATATATATAAATATAAATATATTTCAGGTTACCAAATGATGTTCTAGCCCATGGAGTTTATAATCCGTCTCAAAGAAATAAATCAAATTCATCATGTATTGAGGAAGACTTTTTCAACAATTGCCCAAGCAAAATGCATTTTTCTATACTCAAAATGTAACTTTTTGACTTTTTAATTTTTACAAAATTTTATTAATTATTAGTTTAATTTTTAGATTGGAATGTTTGTTAGAATCAGTCCTCCAATAATTATGTTGATGAGAGATATTAATGACAATATTGGTCTATGTAATGTTATATGGTTGCAGGTTACTCAAATGGTCATAAGTGTAATTGAAGCTATAATTATTTCTTGAGATAAAATTGAGGATAAGGTACTTAGACCAAAGCTGGATTATTTCTTCCAATATATTGCCAATTTATGACCTTGTTTCAAAGAGAAATGAAGATTTAACACAAAGCAATAGTGTTTCAGCTAGGAAATCTTCAAAGTGCAAGTAAAATTCTCTTAGAAAGATTAATATAGAGAAACAGTGATGTTTTCTCATCTTATATCTCTTTCCGCAACAATAATTTTTTAAAATTTTGTTTTGAACTTATTTCTATTTAAGTTACTTTTCTTCACGAATTATGCTATTATTGGAACACAAATTTTTATATTTATCATGGTTTACATTTGTATGAGCAGTGTTAATTTTTTTGTTATATAAATTTTGTTCCTATATAAAAATTATTTTGTTAGAATAAAATAATTTGCAACATATCATAGCTTCAAATATTAAGAATGAATCAATACATTATACAATATATATATATATATGTGTGATTAAAAGATACCGTTGATATACATACTTAGAAAATTACATATATCAAGTATATAATTATCTACATAGATGATTATCATGTATACAATTATCTACATAAAAGTTGTACATTATTCATTATCCACAAAAATATTATATATTTCACATAGATAAATAGAATAGGAACTGTAAAGATACTAATTAACTCGAATATATAAAACAAATTTGAATAGATAAATTTACAAAATAGAATATCATTGATAATGGTAAATAAACTTGATCCACTCAATCTATTAATAGAAAATGAATTGTAGATATACTATATTTACTATGGTTGATAAAAACGAAATATATAAAAAAGAAATATTAGTTATTCACAAAAAAGTATAGTAAAACCTACCCAAAAAAAATCCAAGAAAAATTAATAATATAAAAGAATGTATAAATTTTATATTGTTCATCCTAAAACATATGAAAATTAAATGTATTTAAAATAAATCAGGAAACTATATAATTAAAATACATAAAGTTTAATTCCGTGCACCAAATGGACAATTATCTAGTTTTTTAATAGTATTGGATGATTACTCGTTTGAATATATATATATATATATATATATATCATTTGAAAATATGCATGCATAAATATTTATATTTCATTTGATATGTATTTGGAAAAATAGATATTCGTTTTATATATGAATAATGTACTATTATCTTCGGATGTTTAACTTTACACGTTTTATTTCCAAGAGATTTAGTTTTTTTTGTAATTTGATTGTGTCGAAAATATAATATAAAGACATAGTGTGAGGTGAATTTGAAAATTATTTGTAACCCACCATTCATCAAATTGAAATTGACTTTTCAATTGGTGATAGACCGGTAAGTAACAAATTTTCAGAACTTACTTTATACTTTGAACTTGAATCTGATTGCTTCTCCTCCCACCATTTCTTTGCTTACATGACAGTTTTATTGGATATTTATATTTAGAAATAATAGAAATTAAAAAAAAAAATTCAACACTTCCATAGGTATCCAAAGATATATCATTTCCTTTCATCATATCAGTTTGTTTGGTTCCAAAGAAGCTACACTACTAAGACTTTTAAGCATTTTTTCGGTTGCATTTGTTCTGATTTTGCATATTTCATCATGAATATTTCATGAGTGATTGGAACCCGATTTCCTTTTTAACTGCAATTTGGTATCAAATGTAAAAATGAATAGAATAATTTATGAGATTAATTACACGTACATAACAGTATGTAATACAAAGAAACAGAAGTAGTGATTTACTTTTTATGATAAAAATGTAAGCAATGATTTTTTATAGTTCTGAACCCAAATTGTTTTTGAAAAATTCAATTTAATACAAAATTAGCGAATTGCATAAAAGCTATTAAAATGTAGATCGCAACATATTCTCTTTTTAGTGCATGTCACCTATCATTAAATATTTGTTGGCATGTGTTGCAATGTAATGTCCCATAATGTGTATATAAGTACCAATCATTTTCTCTATTATTTACGGTTATATAGGATAGGCTTAGAAGCAAAACTTAATACCAGCAACCCTCTTTTCTAAATTTTACACTATATAGTTTCTTTAGTGTAAGCTTATTTACTCTTTAACCGTGGTCCTAATAAAACTACAAATGTGAGTAAAAAATTCTCTTATGAACAAAAATCATTATTTGTTTATTAATATTAAAATATCCATAGGCAAATTTATCAAATAAAAAAATCATTGTAATAATCTATTTGGACACATTAAAAAGCTATTTTAAGAATTGGAAAAAACTTGGACAAAACATATATATATATAACAATTGAATTACATATAAGCTATGTAAAGATACGGTAAAATTCTCTGCTACCTCCGTAGTAATTTATTAATTTTAGTTTTTATATTTTAGTCATGTAAATTTGCAAATTAATTTCTGAATTTTTCACAAACATCTCTAACATAAAAATTTTCATTTATATTTTTCATGATTTATGAAAATTACTAGATCTACTTTATACATTTAGCAAGATCAAATTGTATATATGCACCAAGGTTTGTAGTAAAAAGTACAAATGTAAATGATGCTCAAACTACCATAATAAAAAAAACACTTTTTTTTATCAAATGATGAAAATCGTATTTTTTATCTCAGCTAATATTAGATAAAAAGAGATTTGAAGGCCTCAACCTTTTAACAATATGATCTCTACAACTTGTGAGAATGAAGATTTAAAACAAATGCTAGTCATAGAACTCAAAGACAGTTCAAGAGTAGCTTATTAAAAATTAACTAAAAACATAAAACATCTTGTTAAACATCGAGTTTGTTGTCCCAATAGCAGTCAGATTAGACACCATACAAACCTAGATCTGAAAATTCAGATCTGAAAAACCAGATCTGAAAACAGGACGGTAGGAAAATCTGAGAATATTTCTGGAGTATAATCGACCATAGAGCCGAGAGAAGAGTTGGAAAGGTATCGGTGCCATAAGATCTGAGAGAAACTCTAAATCTCCATTGACGAGAGATAGGAGAAGAAAGGCAGCATAGATCTGTGATAGAGAGAAAGAAAAAAACAAAACAAACTAAAACAACAAAAATACAGAATAAAGGAAAGAGGAGCCGGTGTCGGAGCACCGGAGCCTCCGAACACCGGCTCTGAAAAAGACTGTTTTTTTTTGGTCATGTGAAGAAGACTATTGATGGTGAGCGAAAAAAGTTGTTTTTGATGAAAATTGTATTTATAAACTGTTTTTTTTTTGTTACAAAAAATTATAACAATATGTATATGACAATGCTGAATGCTATACTTGAAGACAACCACATTATGAACTGTGAATGTAAATGTACTAATAATTGAATGATACATAAAGTTATGTAAGAGAATGTTAAATGTAAGAAATGAAACACAAAATAATAATGTAATAAAAACATATTTTTACAAAACTACCCATATGATGATTTATTTATTGATATGGGTCATCTATGAAACGGCCTTTCTATGTGTTACAGAGAGACAACGACTCAAAACGATTGGCAACGAAAGCGACTTCTTTTTATTCACTGCCATTAAACATGTTCTTCATATATTTATTTACCGTTTTACCCTCAATTGTTAGTCTCTTTCTCTTTCCTCTGCAAAAACTTCAGAGCTCGATGATGGGGTTTTTAACTTTATCCTTCTCAAATAATTCTTCGTCCTTGGTTTCTCTTACACAACAGTCCCTACATTTTGTACAATTTTTTTGCTCTCTTTAAACACATTTACTCTCTTTTTCTCTTTCTCTCTCTTTCCATCTCTATCTCAGTCTGTGTTTTCTGTCGTCTGAGCACTCAATGAAACACTGTAAAATTGTGCCAGAAGGATGTGATGTGACGATAAATATCAACACTTTTTTTTCTCTCGGTGAAAGTTATAAATTTAATTTATATAAAATAAAAACAACAATTTGGGTCCAATTTGAGTAGAGTTTCTCTTTCAGAATTCATCAAAATACTTAATGTCGGTATATACGGTTCTCTTCTCTATCCTCTGTTTCTTCTTCTTCATGGAGATTTAAAGGTTTATTAAGCTTTTAGTTTACCAAAACGCAGTCGTTTTGGCTAAATGGCTCTTCTAGGAGTTACAGTTCTTCTGGGTTTTCTCATCTGTTTAAGCTTAGGAACTACTGTAAATTCAGACGAGAGTAAGTTCTTACACTAGTGCATGTTTCTTCAAGTTCAAATTTCTTAAAGGTTTTGGTTTTTGGTAACAGAGCCATTTCAAGTGAAAGTAGGATTTTATTTGATTTTGAAACTTTTTAAGGAGTTTTGTGGTGAGAATGAGATCTGGGTACTTGTTATTTTTTTTAGTTTTTTGGTAATGGATTTTGACTTTGTGGGTCTTCTTCAGTAGAATCAAAAGAAGCTGAATAAATTAGGTTTTGAGTTTTTTAAAATATTCTTGGAAGTTGAATTTTATAGACTTTCTTCTAAACAACTGACAAATATTTGTTTTTTGTTTTGTTTGTGTGCGTGTGTTTAATAAAATAACCCAAAAAAAGAAGCAACGTTGCTGGAGATTAAGAAGTCATTCAAAGATGTGAACAACGTTCTCTATGACTGGACAGCTTCACCTTCTTCGGACTATTGTGTTTGGAGAGGTGTGACTTGTGAACATGTCACCTTCAATGTTGTTGCTCTGTAAGTTTTCTTCTTCTTTTTTTGGTGTTCAGGTTTCTTTCGTGTTGCTTGTTGAATTTGTTTCTTTTTCTATGTTTTGTAGTAATTTGTCAGATTTATATCTTGATGGAGAAATCTCACCTGCTATTGGAGATCTCAAGAGCCTCTTATCCATGTAATAGTCTCAACAATCACTGTAGCATGAAATAAAGTTAATACTTTTTTGCTGTCTCTGGTATGTATGTATGTGACTCACCGCCGAGTACTTTTGTCTTCTGTGCTCTTTTTCTAATTCAGTGATCTGAAAGGTAATCGCTTATCTGGGCAAATTCCTGATGAGATTGGTGACTGTTCTTCTCTACAAAACTTGTAAGAATCCCTAATTATGGTTCTATACTTACAGATTAATTGATAGATGTTGTTAATCTTAGAAGTTTCAATGATTGATGTGTGTTATGTTATTCATAAAGGGACTTGTCCTTCAATGAATTAAGTGGCGACATACCGTTTTCAATTTCCAAGTTGAAGCAACTTGAGCAGCTGTAAGGATCTAATTGTTCTGCCCCCAGTTTTCATATGTAATAGCTAAATAAAGTCATCATGTGGAATATAAATCCTGCTTTTACCAGGATTCTGAAGAACAACCAATTGATTGGACCCATCCCTTCAACACTGTCTCAGATTCCAAACCTGAAAATTCTGTATGTTCCCTCTGAGACGTACATCTCTCCTATTTATTGCTTTATGATTAGAGCTTGAAATTTCGGTTGGTTGTGACACATTCCAGGGACCTGGCACAGAATAAACTCAGTGGTGAGATACCAAGACTTATATACTGGAATGAAGTTCTTCAATATCTGTAAGTATCCATGTTTTTGAAATGTCTTTCAAAGTCCCTTTTCATGCTTAGTGATAACCATGGTCATATGATGAGCAGTGGATTGCGGGGAAACAACTTGGTGGGTAGCCTTTCTCCAGATTTGTGTCAGCTGACTGGTCTTTGGTATTTGTAAGTCAAGAATCTCATTTTGCTCATCTGAAGAAAATATTTTCAAATAAGAAATCTCTGACATGGCTTATTTGTATATTATTAGCGATGTGAGAAACAACAGTTTGACAGGTACTATCCCTGAGACTATAGGAAATTGCACTGCCTTTCAGGTTTTGTATGTGCCTCTCTCTGTTCTATACATCAATACTGCTGTTAGCTTACATGGGAAAATCTCCTCATCTGATTTGTTTATCATCATGAACCAGGGACTTGTCCTACAATCAGCTAACTGGTGAGATCCCTTTTGACATCGGCTTTCTGCAAGTTGCCACACTGTTAGTCCTTACCTCTGCTGTTACCATATTTCCCCAATTTGTGCAAATCTTCTGCTTTTGATTTTGTGGTGGCCTTTCTTATCTCTTAAAAGCAAATTCTTTTGTATCATCCTTTAGATCACTGCAAGGCAATCAGCTCTCCGGGAAGATTCCATCAGTGATTGGTCTTATGCAAGCCCTTGCAGTGTTGTAAGTACTATTCTTCTAATTATATGAAGCTAATTCTAACACTTCATGAACTTATATGTTCTGTTTTCACAGAGATCTAAGTGGCAACTTGTTGAGTGGACCTATCCCTCCAATTCTGGGAAATCTTACTTTCACAGAGAAATTGTAAGCATTTACCTTCGTTCTCTCTTCATTATACACTGTGTGGAAATTCAAATAGCTTTGAGGCCCATAATGACGGAATATACAATACATAAGGATTTCCACTATACCATACATGGAAGTCAAATGGTTCATAAGTGTATAGGTTTCAGTTTGAACTCATATTTGATTCATACCATGATAGTGATGGTCATTACCATTTTGGCTTCATGTATAGGTATTTGCACAGTAACAAGCTGACTGGTTCAATTCCACCTGAACTTGGAAACATGTCCAAACTTCATTACCTGTAAGAGAGCAACTTTTATTTCATCTCTCTTTTGCTATACTGTTACTATCAACCTCTGATTTATCATCACTAATATGTACAATATTTTGCAGGGAGCTCAATGATAATCATCTTACAGGACATATACCACTGGAGCTTGGGAAGCTTACTGACTTATTTGATCTGTAAGTAAATTTCCCTAAGCTTGACATGTAAGTAAATTTCCATATGCTTGGCGTGTTTCGATGTTCTTATATTGATGTGGACTATTTACATATAGGAATGTAGCCAACAATGATCTAGAAGGACCTATACCTGATCATCTAAGCTCCTGTACGAACTTAAACAGCTTGTACGTATCTCTCTTCTAAAGTTACAAAATGGAATGTTCAATATTATTGCTTTTATATAATTTTGTATCTCATTAATATAATTGCAGAAACGTTCATGGGAACAAGTTTAATGGAACTATACCTCGAGCGTTTCAAAAGCTCGAGAGCATGACTTACCTGTAAGTATTGACACTTAGGACTCTTTAAATTGGGGCAACATGATCTTTCTGATATCTTCTATATGAATATTATAGCTTTTCAACTGTGTATTTGTATTTTGAAGCCATTAATTACTTGTAACATTTGGCTGTCTTTAATTTATTGGTTCAACCAGTAATCTCTCCAACAACAATATCAAAGGTCCAATACCGGTTGAGCTATCCCGAATTGGTAATTTGGATACACTGTAAGTTTTCAGTTTTCTGTGAAGTATATGTCTTTACATGTGCCTTGTCATATGGTTAATTATTTTTCTCTGTGACAACTGAAGGGATATTTCCAACAACAAGATAACTGGCATCATTCCTGCTTCCCTAGGTGATTTGGAGCATCTTCTCAAAATGTGAGCATCCATGAAACCTCCACTTTCTTGTTTAAGTTTCAGTAAATAGTTAATGAGATTTGGCTTTCTTGTTATAGGAACTTGAGCAGAAACCATATAACAGGTGTAATTCCAGGTGACTTTGGAAATCTAAGAAGCATCATGGAAATGTAATAGTCATCTTCTATTTGCTTTATCAGACTTTTCCATAGCTCAAATTACTGTTCTAATCTATGTCTGTTTATTGTCTGTATTGGTTGCAGAGATCTTTCGAATAATGATATCTCGGGTCCAATTCCGGAAGAGCTTAACCAACTGCAGAATTTGGCTTTGCTGTAAGCATTCTTGTCTTACCTCTTCCAAGCTGTTATGAAACTCTTTGCTTTTGTAAAAAATTTGAAGATACAACTTTTGAAAGTTGTATGTATACAAAAGAAAAGCGCTTAGACATAGGGTTGGTGATCTATCTAATGTTGTGTTTCTTCAAATTGCAGAAGGTTGGAGAATAATAACTTGACCGGTAATGTGGATTCATTAGCCAACTGCATCAGTCTCACTGTATTGTAAGTAGACACCATTGGTTCTGAATCATAATTTTTTTCCCTCTGTGTGCATTTTGTGCAAAGAATTTAACCACAACAATCTTACCTAATTCATACAGGAATGTTTCTCACAACAACCTAGTTGGCAATATCCCTAAGAGCAATAACTTCACCAGATTTCCACCAGAAAGGTATTGTAACTTAGCAAGTTTTGGTTTCTCGTATATATTGTTTTGTTACCTAATCATTGATACTAGCTTTATTATATATGTTTTTTGGTTTCCGTTAAAGCTTCATTGGCAATCCTGGTCTTTGTGGTAGTTGGCTAAACTCGCCTTGTCATGTTTCACATCCAAATGTGCGAGGTAATTATACTCTTCTAGAAGCTGCCATTCACATAATACAAGAGAAGAAAAACCTTCTGGTTTATTTTTTATTTTGTATGCAGTGTCAATTTCAAGAGCAGCAATTCTTGGGATAGCTATTGGGGGACTTGTGATCCTCCTCATGGTCCTAATCGCAGCTTGCCGGCCACATAATCCTCCTCCTTTTATGGATGGGTCACTTGACAAACCAGGTTTACTTGCTAAATCACTTATCAAATGTTTTCTACCTTCCACTATATTTATCCAATAGCTAATCCTGAAATTTCTTGGTGACATCAGTAATCTATTCGACCCCAAAGCTCGTCATCCTTCATATGAACATGGCACTCCACGTTTACGAGGATATCATGAGAATGACGGAGAACCTAAGTGAGAAGTATATTATTGGGCACGGAGCATCAAGCACTGTATACAAATGTGTTTTAAAGAACTGCAAACCGGTTGCCATTAAGAGGCTTTACTCTCACAACCCACAATCGATGAAACAGTTTGAGACCGAACTTGAGATGCTAAGTAGCATCAAACACAGAAATCTTGTGAGCCTACAAGCCTATTCCCTCTCTCACTTGGGGAGTCTTCTCTTCTATGACTACATGGAAAATGGCAGCCTCTGGGATCTTCTTCACGGTTAGTCTCATCCCCCAAAAGCAAACTCATTTGATTATTCTGTTGCATAATATCTTGTGTCTGTGTTTTTTATGAAGGCCCCACAAAGAAGAAAACACTTGATTGGGACACAAGGCTTAAGATAGCATATGGTGCGGCACAAGGACTGGCGTATCTACATCATGACTGTAGTCCAAGGATCATACACAGAGATGTGAAGTCATCCAATATTCTCTTGGACAAGGACCTGGAGGCTCGTTTGACAGATTTTGGAATAGCAAAAAGCCTGTGTGTGTCCAAATCACATACTTCAACTTATGTGATGGGTACGATTGGTTACATAGACCCAGAGTACGCTCGCACTTCACGACTCACTGAGAAATCGGATGTCTACAGTTACGGAATTGTGCTGCTTGAGTTGTTAACCAGAAGGAAAGCTGTTGATGACGAGGCCAATCTCCATCATCTGGTTTGTCCCTTACCTCTCTTTTATTTCTGTTTGATTTAGTTTCTAGAGTTTAGGATGTTTGATCTTGTGTTCAATCACTTCTGTTGGACAGATAATGTCGAAGACAGGGAACAATGCAGTGATGGAAATGGCAGATCCAGACATCACATCGACGTGTAAAGATCTCGCGGTGGTGAAGAAGGTTTTCCAACTAGCGCTCTTATGCACCAAAAGACAGCCTTTCGATCGACCCACAATGCACCAGGTGACTCGTGTTCTCGGCAGCTTTATATCATCAGAACAACCACCTGTTACAGTAGCCACATCTGCAACACTTGGTGCTTCGTGCTACGTAGATGAGTATGCAAATCTCAAGACTCCTCATGCTGTCAATTGCTCTTCTATGAGTTCCTCTGATGCTCAACTCTTTCTTCGCTTTGGACAAGTTATTTCTCAGAACAGTGAGTAGCTTGTATTAGTTGCTTCTAGGTGGAAAGTTACTAAAACAGTATCGTTTTTTGGTCTTTTGCCGGTAGAATATTATTGTCTCATGTAAAAAATGTTCTCTGCCATATTAGAAGACAAGTGTGTGAATATATTCTCGGACTCCTACTTAGACTTGCTAAAATTATATCAAAATTAATCTGTTTTTCAGAGTTTGAATTGCATTTTTAGCATCAGTCCATAACGAGTGAGCCGATTAACAGAATCTGTCTATTGCTTATAAAGCTACAATGTTTGATTATGATTACCCATGAGGATTAAATTACACACCAAAACATATAGCAAATGATATTGACCAAATATTAAGATGTAAATTATGAACTTCGATTGGAGTTTTAACTAGAGTTTAAAGATTTTGGTTACATCATTATTTGAATAAGCTGTTACTTTGATACTTAAAAAAACAAGAATAAAGGATGTAAATTTTAAGCTATAAAGTAACAATATATCAAAAAAAACAGACAACAAGCAATAATCCAAACAAAAAAAACACAAAAACAATAAAATCAAAGAGTTGCAAAACGAAAGAGAAACAGATAAACAATCTAATCAAGTTGACTAACAACTTTGTGTAATTTTTATAAATAAGGAGAGGGAGAATGGCCAAGACACAAGAAACAAATTATTTCTTAGACCAATACCAATCCATGCAAAATTTGAACATACAATTGTCTCGTAATCACTTTATTCGACTTTATTTTTTGGTCGGAATCACTTTATTCGACTTAATGAAACATTGAAATATAAGAGCTGATTTGTTCTTTTTATTTTTTATGAGTAGATTTATGTTCTTGTTACTAGTATTGACTTTAGTCTAATTGTTAAGTCTAATTGATTGTCGATGATTTTGGGTTCATTTTGACGAACTTAGCGACTATGTTATTAGGATTAAATTTCAAAAATCTTTCAACCATTTTTTTCTGTCAACTAGTTTAGTAGCTTTTTAAATCTTATTTTTACTACCATAGATAGAGAGTTTGATCCCTGATGCCTTGAAAATTTATAAAGTGACTACACCACTAGACCACTTGTCCTCGGCATCTTTCAACCGATTAAGAAATTTTATTATTGAAAATTTCTAAATATGTATACATATATTTTAGAGAAATTGTAATCAAATAACATAAAATGTTATTAAAATTAGTTTGTAGACTTAGGATATATGTTCACATGCCACATATCACTTTATCTAATCTCTATAACTTGAGATCTATAAATAAGTTTTCAGTCTTACTCCACAAAAGACATATGAGATTTATCTGATTGACATAAAGATAAAACATACATAAAACCAATGGTTAATCCATTCATTTATCTTTTTCATTTCCTGATGTAGAGGATTCCTATCTATTGCAAGAGGAAAATCTCTGTATTTATGTCTTATTAACATAAAATTGTTTGTCTTAAAACATTGATATGTTGTAACCACCTTTTATGAGACATTAGTTCATTTAAAATTTGTGGTAGCTCCTAATTTTCTCTCGTCTCATAATGATATTTTACATCAAAAACAAAAACATTAAACTCACCACTAGTTGACCACCAGAAAAAGGAAAAATGATAAAGAATCATATGATCATAATCTCTAAAGGAATTTTAATTTATACTAAATACTTCTATTAGTTTTCTCTTCTATAATCAAGATATAAAATTAATAAGAGATATGAGTAGCACTATAAACTTTAAGTTTAAAGAAAAATCTAATTCATCAACTTTTAAAACAATGTATAGTTTTCACATCCTTTTTTATAAATAAATTATTCTTCTAATTTCTCTTAGATTTAGTGCTATTTTAAATGCTTTTACATATACACCATAAAAAGGATTTAAAATCTAATCATTGTAATTTATGGAAATTTTCATAAAAATGTTTAGTTGAAGGAAAAGAAAATGCGTATTTTTCTTGTTCTATTGAATTGTACAAATATACAATGTTATGGTTGATTTTAGTTTTTTTTTAATAGAACAAAATCTAGACTAAATTTTTTAAAATAGAACACAATTTTTCTTGGGGGATTCTAATACAATGAATTAAAAACATGTGAAACCATATCCAAAAACTACAATACATAATAAAAGTATTAGATTCTCCATTAGTCATATATTTGATGCCTCCAAGGTCAACTTCATCCAAATCCTGTATATATAAGTTTTGAGCAAAGCACACAAATTAAAAGACGAAGAAAAAAAATGGGGAGAAAGAAAATAGATTTGAAAAGAATAGAAGACACAAAATAAAGAAGTAACAAATACTCAAAACTCAAAACATGCTTACTGAAGAAAGCAAATAAAATTGCATTATTATGTGATATTAATATGGCTTTGCTCCTTTTTTCTCCTACTGAAAAATCAACACTCTTTCAACCTAATTCCAGGTCTAAAAGCTGTTCTATTTTATTTATTTCTTTTTTAATTTCGTTGTTAGTAATTTGAACATAAGTTATTATAAATTAATATGTACTTGAATAAGAAATTATCAACTGGTAATGGGCCAGTGGCTTCACTGATGCCAAAACTCCTCCTTAGATTTGAATCTACTCATTGGAAAGATTATTTATATGGGTTTTCTCAGTCCCGAAAATATATATGTCAAAATATGATAATATATCGACTATCGGAGTCAAAGTTTATAATCCGCTACAGCGAACAATGCATAATTTCTACCGAATAGAATCAACGGTCACCTAAAAACTGAAACTTCTAGGTTTATCATAAAATTTTTACAAGAATTTATATATTTTACATGTTCCCACCTAAAAAATAAAGTAAAGGACTGAACTATTGCATTTGGTAAGGGTTTTCTAGCTTTTAATTTATTGATTAAATAATTTGGTTACATCATTATTAGATTAGATTAAGCTGTTACTTTGATACCTATAAAGAAACAGAATAAAGGATGCAAATTTTAAGCTATAAAGTAACAGGATATAAAAAAAACAGATAACAACAATAATCCAAACAAAAAAACACAAAAACAATAAAATCAAAGAGTTTCAAAACGAAAGAGAAATAGATAAAACAATCTAATGGGAAAACGGTTAAAATATACACGTACTTTTTCTGTCATGTCGATTCCTACATGAACTTCATGGTCCAGCTAAAATCTTAGTTTTGTATTTAAAATTTTAAATTTCACACATGAACTTTCTAATTTCGGCCAAAACCTACATTGACTATTAGTTTCGCTAGTCAACAGTTAAATCGCCGTTAATAGACCGTTAAGTGACACGTGTAAGACCTATTTAGTCGACACATGTACGCAGATTAAAAAATAAAAATAAAAAATAAAATAAAATAAAATAAATTAAAATCGTTCCATTTTGCTTCCACTCAACCAACTGTCCCATTGTATCCAAACCACGAGCCTCTTAAATCTGCGTTAAGGGAATTCAAATCACTTTTTTGATAATTCAGCCGATTCAAAATAAATTATTTTTAAAGGAGAATTGATGAGTACAACCTGATTACAATCATAATTCAGCCGATTCGAAAAAATCGTACAAACTTCTCTTGATTACACTTGGTTAGCTTCTCTAGGAGAAACTCATACAAACCGGAGACATCATAAGTTGAGATGGGTTATTGATGGCAAGTGGATTACTTTAAATGGTGATTCTGTGATGGATAAGTAATATATATCGGTTATTTGGTTTTATTTTATTTTACTTTATTATATTATATAATATAATATTATATTTTATTTAATTTAAAATAAAATTAACTTAATTTCATTTAATTTACTTTTAAATAAAATAAAATAAAATAAAGTAAAATAAAATTTATTTTATTTTATTTTATTTTATTTTTTAATCTGCGTACACGTGTCGACTAAATCGGTCGTACACGTGTCGCTTAATAGTCTATTAACGACAACTTAACTGTTGACTAACGGAGTTAACAGTTAATGTAGGTTTTGGCCGAATTTAGAAAGTTCATGTGTGAAATTTAAACTTTTAAAAACAAAACTAAGATTTTAGCTCGGCTATGAAATTCATATAGGAATCAGCACGACATAAAAGGTTTGTCTATGTTTTGGCCGTTTTTCCACAATCTAATCAAGTTGACGAATGTAATTTTCATATTTTTTTTGCCTTTGTAGGATAGCCTACGTTTGACTCATAAGACTACTTACAATGGTTGAAGATTTGGGTGTTGAATTTTTTTTTCAACTGTTGACAAAAATTAAGAGGATGCAATGGTTGGTTTAATATCTAGGTGGCTTCAACCGCGTGAGTATTTCTCAACTGAGTTGAATGGTGAAAACGTGACACGTGTCACGTTTTCATTGGTTACTATTTTTTTTTAATTAGAAATATATTTAACACATGTCATTTTCTTATTGGTTACAGAATAAACATATTTTTTTTTCACTTCAATCATTTGAGAACAATTATCTTATAATATATATAATAAAATTTTATAAAATTTATACTAAAATTTATTATTTTTTATTTTCTATAATTTGAGACTAGTTTCACTCAATTCGGACACATAAAAAATTGCATCTTTTACTATATTTTTATTATCGATCTATTTTTTGGAAAATAGATTCTAACAATAACCCTTCTCAATGTATATGTTTTTTTTAAATAAATGTCATTCACTTAACTAGTCTCAATAACTCAACCACTCTCATTAACTCAACCTCTCAACCACTCATT
>OVBA01005716.1:0-19063 GCA_900406435.1 Lepidium aucheri
CTACATTTATATATTAATCATCAAAAATATTTATTTAAAACAAATTTTGTAATTTTTTTTCAATATTTATTATTTTTTATAAAATATATAAATTGTAATGATTATAATTATTATAATTTTATTTTTATTAATTTAAGTTTAAATTTTATTTATTTAAATATATTTTTAAATAATTAATTTTTTTTTCGCTAGTGTTGTTCGTTTGGGAGTCGCTGGTCGCTAGCGACCAATTCCAGCGACCAGCCGCTGAATTTTTCAGCGACTCAAAATTGCAGTCGCTGGTCGCTAGCGACTTGTCGTTGAACCAGCGACCGCGAAACGAATAACTTTTGGTCGCTGTCACTGGTCGCAGTCGCTAGCGACCACCAAATGAACAGGACCTTATACTTCTTTGAGAATTTCTCCACACCACTACAAATGTTTTAATTAAAAAATAAAATGAATTCACATCCCTTTGTGGTCGCATCTACACATAGAATTTGTTTTAATCATGACCCGGTGTTTAGTTGTTGATTTACTTCGATTCATGCTATACCAAACTTAAGAACCGTATAAAACCTTACAAAAATTTATAAGATTCCTTATAAAATTGTATAAAACCAAAAGAATATTAACAAATCAAATCAAATACAACATTTTAGGGTCTAATACGAAAACTATTTTTAGTTTAAGGAAAACTAAGTTTAACTTTTCTGTGCGTTCCCTCAAGTTTTATACGATAACCTATAAATTGATTTTTTATAAGGTTTTATAAGATAACTTATAAGTTTACTATTTATAAGATTTTATAAGATAACTTATAAATATATTATTTAAAAAAATTTGTGAAATAAAGTCTTATAAATTTTATAAGATTTCTTATAAAACCTTATAGATTTTATAAGTTTTATTATAAAATCTTTTAAATTTTATAAGCTCTCTTATAAAGTCTAAAAATTTATAATCTTTTCTTATGATAAAAACTCTCTTATAAAACCTTATAAAAAAATTTTGAGAAAAAAAAAATTTGGCGGGAAATATAATTGGCGGGAAAAAAAGCTTTAACGAGAAAAAAGTTTTGACGGGAAAAAAATTTTGGCGGAAAAAAATTATGGTAGAAACTTTTTTGATAAAACAGAAAAAAATTTAAAAAATAATAATCTAAGAATATTTTGTTTATTTTCAATAATGAAGTAAATTTTCGAAAATTTCCAAAAAATGGAAGCAACGATGAAAATATCGTCATTTGAAGGGCATTTTTGCTGTTCCCCTTTTAATTTAAGATGTGGAATCATGATGATTTCATAAGTTTTGGTGTCAAACAAATAGTAAGATGAGTTTAGTATGTACAACGAAGAGCTCTAAAATACGGGTAATTCTGTTTGAATGACTATAGTGCATGGGAAAATATATATAATCAGCCATTTTTATTTTAGTAAGTTTATGATTTTAATAAACAAATCAAATAAAATTTAAGAGAAGATTAACAGTCATAAATGTAAACGACATTAGAGTCAAGTCAACCTCAAACTAAAATTTGATGGATAATTTTTGTAATATGCAAATGCAAATCAATAAAATTTAAAATATGAATATGTAGTAGTTAGTACGAGATTCCTTCCACTTTATGTAGTTCTAAGTAATACATTAATGGGTATAAATAATTTGATAAATGTTAATTTTATGTATAGCGACATGCAAGTTCATGAGTAATCGCTTTATTATGAAGGCATGCTGCTACTTTTGACTGTTATCAATTTTGCTTCCATTAAATTTAATAATCAAGTGAAGATATTCGTCACTTGTCAATTATGCAAAGTTAAACCAAATTTGTATTAGCAGTTGTTTATTTTCTCCAATTTGTTCCACTGGGGTTTTTTATCAAAGATGTCATGAGTTTAGATCCATTTGGAATAAATGATTTACATTTTAAATTTGGTATTATTAACGATCGGGTCTGGGCACTAGAAAGACTAAATGTCAAAGATCCAAAACTGCTAAATTATGAGTTTCCAAATCAAAACTAATTGGTAATAAGTAGATTGCTAAGCAAGGGAAAGTTGACGATTTGTTTAGTCTTTCTCACAACAACTTTCTCCTCTTCCTTATCATCTCTCACAACTTCCACAAATTCTTTTTCACTTCTAAGCATTATGTAAAATATTCAGTTGGATTTGCTTCCGGTTTACCGGATAGTATTCTCATGGGTTTCTTTGATAAAGAGGCAGTTTGAGCAACTTGGTTGTCAAGAAAATTGACATGAGAGGACAAAATTTCAAACTTCCCATTAAGATCATTCGCTATATCATTTATATTAGTGGATTGACCGTTAGATAACTTATATTAGATTAAAGTGATTCTAACTTCTGATGTAGGATATGTCAGTATCTAGCACGCCCTCTTAAAATGATAGGTAGTATAATATAACATCTCAAAACACCACAACAGACACATTATTATCATGTTTGCTTATTGGGCCTCGATCGGTGGATATCATGATAAATTATGAGCTTCCAACTCAAAACTAATTGACAATTAGTGGATTGACCCCTAGATCATCTATATTAGGGTAGAGTGACTCATTCGAGTGTGAGATATGTCATCATCTAACAGAAACTCCTAAAATTTATTCAATAATAATATAATAAAAAAAATTGTACCACAGTGAAATCCAAATGCCAAGAAATAGGTGGCCAGTTGACTTGACTTTGATTTAACAAGGTACTAGATGGTGAGTTCGAATCCTAAGCAGCTCCAGTTGAAGAACTAAGGCTATAGATCTGACCATTGTAGATTGTTAAAAAAGAAAAAAGTGAAACCCAGATTTAAATTAGCATACTTTCCAATATATGATCACCTTGTTTCAATTACATTTCGATTTAAATCTAGTCCGGGTAAAAATTGCAAATTTTAGTTAGCCGTGGGTTTCATATCAGTCATTGGAAAAATATTGTTGATAACTTGATACATAGGACGGACAGACGTAACTTGGACAGGTGACAAGAGAAACTTAATTGATCTTTTGAGGGTCACATGCATGGCCAATTGACAAACACCTTAGTACTCACTCAATGCCTTGCTCGAGCCTTTGAACACAATCACGTCATGCCTGCTCACACCGGACAAACTACAAGAGCCAAGGCAGACAATAACACCTTTACAGCTATGTTTTCACTTTCCTACTTTGTCTTCTATTGAAGAAATATAGAAATTCTGCGCCATTAATATATATTACTTCTGTTAGAGTTCACATTTCATCAAGCTTTATATGTAATTTACTTGCATGCATGCTTTCGACTTTGCAATTGATGGAGGCACCGACCACGGGCAGACCCACGTGAGAGATGAGGCTATCTTACCTCCACCCTCTTAAACTATACAATTCATCAAATGTGCAATCAATCCCACCTCTATTTTATTATTTGACCCATTTAATTTGAGTTCTACTTCACCTCCTGCCTTTTTTCTTAGTTTTTTTCTCTTTTAATAAGTGACCAAGACTAACTATGACAATTTAAATTATATTAGGACCCGTAAACATATTTCTAGATTCAAAACAGTCTAGCTACAAAGACATATTATCGGATTTCAGAATTTAAGAATTTAAGATCAAAGGTGCATAGCTTTTGTAAAAAAATAAAAGAAAGGTCATGAGTAGAGGAAGAGAATATACAAGAAGAGGAAGCCAGAATCCGAAATGGATGTATACCAAACTTAGTAAGTTGGATAACAAAGAAAACTCAAAGCAGACACATTAAAATAACTTTGAAAGGTAGTTTTATTAGATCAATGTCCAACAAGTCTTAACAATAGTTGAAAACAAAACAAAACAAAAAGTTAGGTTGGTCTTGGATATAGAGACAATAGGAGTCCAAACCTCCATTTTCCTATGGGAGACATCCCGACTTCGTAATAAAATTTTTTTAACATATGTTCTTATTTTCTCTTCTGTGTCAGAGAAAAAAGAGAGTTAACATATGTGAAATAATCTTCAAATTAGCGGCGCATGTGATCTGAGAGGCGCGTTTAGGGCGATTTCTATACATGGTGTTCTGTTACCGTGGTTTTTTGGTTTTTCTCTGGCGCTTCTCTCCGGTGTTCTAGATCGGTCTCCGGTTTTTTCTGGCAATCTATTCTGTGATCTTCTCTGATGTTGTTGCCAAGATCTCCTTCCCCTTTGTCATGATCTCTGACTTTATTCAAGCTCTTGTTCGTCCTTCTTTCCAGTTCTCTGGATCTATGATGAAGATGAAGGAATCTTCTCTGATTGAAAATTTCGCGTGTCTACATGGCAATCTTACTCATGTTGCAGATTCTTCTCCGTTGAGTCTTGTTCCTGTCCCAGCTGCTGTGAATTTGCCTCTTTCGATTCCTGCTCCAACTCTTTCGAATGTGAGCTCTACTCCTCCGATTTCTTTGGATTTCTTATCCACTGTGCTTCCAAAATCTAGCTCTACTATCTCAAGAATCAATTTGGACCTTTCTTACTCGAATGGTACTGTATCTGCTGCTATTCCATAGGATTTTGTTTTGGACTCTCCTCCTTTATGGTCTGCATTTCTCTTAGGGCATTTCATTGGTGATGCTCCTCATGTGGGAACTGTTCATGTGATTGTTAATTGTATATGGCAAAATCAAGCTAAATCTCTCAAGATTGATGTTAATTTTCTCAGCTCCACATCTCTTCTTTTTCGCATCTCTGATGAAGGTGTTCGCAATCGAATCTTGAAGAGAAAGTTCTGGCATATTGGTGATATGACGTTGGTTGTTCGTGAGTGGTGTCTTGAAACTTCTTCTCAGAATCCAGATATCACTTCTCTTCCTATGTGGGTTGATTTTTCTGGTGTTCCAAACCATCTCTTCTCCTATTCGGGGCTTAGTTTTCTTGCTCGTCACATTGGTGATCCAATCAAATTACACCCTAAAACGGAGAAGTGTTTGCGTCTGGATGTTGCTAGAGTCTTAATTGAGGTGGATCTTCATCGTCCTCTTCCGTATAACATTTTCATCTCGGCTGGTAAATTTCCTGAAGCAAATATGATTGTTAACTTCCCATGGCTCCCTCCTCGTTGCTGTTCATGTAACAAATGGGATCATTTGGTTAAAGACTATTTGAGTAAAATAGATAAGCAACATTCCAAGGTCCCCTGTGACATTGGCCCTGTGTCTGGTTCTGCTAGTGCTGATGTTGGTCTGGTGATTGGTACTTCTGAGAATCTTGTTGGTCTTGTGAATGGATCTTTTGTGATATCTGATGCTTTTACTGGTTCTGTGTCCAATTCTGATATGTTTGTTGCTATGTCTGGAACTGATATAAATGTTTCTACTAATGCTCCTTTGAGTAGTATTCTAGTCTCTCCTCCGACTGTAGTTTCTTCAATCCTTAAGAGTTCCTCTTCAATAATCTCAGTTCCATCCCCTACTGGCTCTCTTAGCCCTGTTAAGGATTCTATTCCTGCTCAGAATTCAGACTAGAAGATTGTTAAGCGCACAAATCGTGTTACCTTCTCTCCTGGTCTGGTATTGAAGGATTCTTCGAATTCTTTCTACTCTGTTTCTATTTCCCCTTCTTCTTGTTTCCAGGTGTTAGATGAGGATAAAGAGGATGGTGAAATTCTTGAGCAAATATCAGTGAGTGACAAGAAAGAAAAGGGCAAAGAAAATAAAAGTATTACTACTCGTTCTAAATTTACAAAATCTGTTTCTTCTGCTACTTCTACTAGCCAGATTTCAAATGCAAAAGCTTCTGGTAGGAAGCCATGATCTCCTTCTTTTCCTGGAACTTGCGTGGTTTTAATCAAACCCGCAAGCATATTATGGTAAGGAATTGGATTAAAGAAGTTAAGCCGTTATTTGGTTGCTTTTTGGAAACTAAAGTTCAAGAGATTAACAGTGATGCTATTATGAAGTTTGTTGTTCCAGATTAGCAGATTGTCTCTAACTATAGTCATCATCGTCTTGGTAGAATCTGGATTTGCAGCTCTCCAGATGTTGTTCTTACTCCTCTATTCAGCAGTGCTCAACTCTTGTCTTGTTCAGTGCTGCTCAAATTGACAAATGATCAGTTTTATTGTTCTGCTGTCTACGCTTCCAATTTCGAACTGGATAGACATATACTTTGGAACGATTTTCACCATTTTCACAGTACTTTTGGTTGTCGTCTTGCCCCTTGGATTATTCTTGGAGATTTTAACGAGATTCTCTCATCCTCTGAACACTCAAGAGTATTGGATTATCTTCCTGATCAGACTAATATGTCTCACTTTAGGGATATGGTTCACAACTGTGATCTTGTTGATCTATCTTATTCTGGTCCTTTGTTTACTTGGTGGAATAAACGTAATATTGAGCCTATTGGTAAAAAGCTGGACCGGGCTTTGGTGAATGAAGTTTGGCTAATTTCCTTTCCACATTCTTGTGCGAAATTCGAAGCTGGAGCTATATCTGATCACCTCTGCTGTGTGGTTATGTTATCCTCTTCTGTCTCCTCATCTAAAAAGCCTTTCAAATATTTTAGTTTCTTGTCTGATCATACTGAGTTTCTATCTCGAATTTCTGGGAGTTGGTCTACATCTCCTCTACTTTAGCACTCAATCTGCTCTTCATATTTTTCATAAGAAGTTGAAACTACTTAAGCCTATTCTTCGTGAAATGAATAGAACTCATTCTGGCAATATTCCCAGTCAAACTAAGCATGCTTATTCTGATTTATGCAACCTTCAAGAGCAAGCTCTTCTTTCTCCTAGCCATGTTTCCTTTGAAGCAGCTGCTTTAGCTTCTTCCAACTGGCATCGTCTTGCTGGTCTCGAGGAAAGGTTTTATAGGCAGAAATCTCGAATTTGTTGGCTTGGTGCTGGGGATCAGAATTCAAAGTTTTTTCACCATATGGTCCAAGCTCGAACAGCTAAGAATACTATTAGAAGTATTACAACTGCTACTGGGGAATTTTATCAGATATAAATGCTATCAAACGGGAGGTTGTTTCTCATTTTTCATCATTTCTCAATCCTCAATCTGATTCTAACTCATATATCTGTCCAAATCTCTCTGATCTCATTGATTTTAGATGCTCAAATGAATCAGCTTCTCAGCTTATTGCTCCAGTGACCTCAGAGGAAATCACTCAAATTGTATTCTCTATGCCTCTCAATAAATCATCTGGTCCTGATGGATTCCCTGTGGAATTCTATAGATCTACTTGGTCTATTATTGGTAGGGACTTAATTGTTGCCATCCAATCCTTCTTCTTATTTGGATTTCTGCCCACAGGAATAAATGCAACTGCCATCACACTGGTCCCTAAGCATTCTATGGCAGCTAAGATGCAGGATTATAGGCCCATAGCATGTTGTAATTTCATCTATAAGGTGATCTCGAAGTTGATTGCAAACCGTCTCAAAGCAATATTGCCTGATGCGATTGAACTGAATCAGACTGCGTTTATCAAGTAACGCTTACTGCTAGAAAATGTCCTTTTAGCAACTGAACTCGTAAAGGATTATCACAAATCCTCCATATCCTCAAGATGTACTATTAAGTTCGATATTGCTAAAGCATTCGATACAGTAAACTGGGATTTCATAAAATCTGCTTTACAAACTATGGGACTTCCTGCTCAATTTATTCAGTGGATTGGAATATGTATCTCTACAGCTAGATTTTCTGTTGTTATCAACAAAGATCTTGAGGGTTACTTCAGCAGTTCAAGAGGCATTAGACAGGGATGCTCACTTTCTCCCTATCTATATGTTATTGTCAACAACGTCTTATCAAAGCTTCTTAATTTTGCTGCTTCTCGTTCGCTGTTTGGATATTATCCCCACTATAACGAGATTGGTCTCACCCATCTCAGTTTTGTTGATGATATTCTTGTGTTTGCTGATGGTGCCCCTTCTTCTTTAAAGGGTATAATCGATGTTTTAAAGCAATTTGGTGAGATGTCTGGTCTGTGTATTAATGCGAGCAAATCCTCTATATTCATCGCAGGGAGGGACTCTTCTTCTCTCATTGACGCTACAGTTCAATCTGGTATAACTCTAGATACTTTACCTATTTGATATCTGGGTTTGCCTTTGACCACCAAAGTGATGACAAAGAATGACTACGAGCCCATGTTATCTAAAATCCGCAATCGGATATCTTCATGGAGTTCTAGATCTCTTTCTTTTGCTGGTCGTGCTCAACTGATTCAGTCAGTCATTTCGAGTATTCTAAACTTCTGGTGTTCTACCTTTCAACTTCCTAGTAGCTGTTTCACTACAATTGAAAGGATGTGTTCCACTTTCTTATGGACTGGATCTTTGAATGTTACAACAAAGGCTAAAGTTAAATGGAAAGAGCTTTGTTTGCCAAAAGAAGAGGGTGGATTAGGAATCAGACATTTAAAAGATTCTACAAAAGTATTTGCATATCATCTTATTTGGAGGCTTATCTCTTTGACTGCTTCTCTTTGATCTAATTGGGTAACACATTACCTTCTCCGTAACAGCTCCTTTTGGGATGTTAAGGACAACAAGCATGGATCTTGGATTTGGCGTAAGCTTTTGAAGCTCTGTGACAGAGTTTATCCCTTCATCAAGATAAGTATTCAATCTGGTCTCTCTTCATTCTTTTGGTTTGACAACTGGTGCAATATGGGAAAGCTTATTGATATTACTGGTCCTAGTGGAACTAGATATTTTGGTCTTCAGAGGAATGCTCTAGTGGCTGATGCGTATGTTAATAATTCTTGGAATTTTAGAGCTGCAGGGTTGCGTCGTTTTGCTACTCTTATTGATCAGATTTCCCTGAATCATTCTCCTGACTCTTCTTTAGGATCTCATATGGTCCTTTGGAGACATTCTTCCAATGTCTTTAGACCTTTTTTCCCTGCAAAACATACATGGCAACAGATTCGAATTCAGAATCATCTAGTTTCGTGGAGCAGACTTATTTGGTTTCCCCAAAAAGTTCCCAGATTCTCGTTTATTGCCTGGCTGGTCATTAAAGACAGACTTGCAACTGGTACTAGAATGCGTAATTGGGGGATCATTCAGGATTGTGTTCTCTGTGGTGAAAGGAATGAATCAAGAGATCACTTATATTTTGCTTGTCCCTACAACTTCTCTCTTTGGTTTTCTCTTGCAAGTGGCCTGCTTGTCTCTCACATTGATCCGAACTAGTCTGCAACACTTTCTTATCTCACTCATCATAAGTTTTGTAAACTGGATTTCGTGCTCTTGAGGCTAATCTTTCAGGCTACTTTGTATTACATTTGGCGGGAGAGAAACATTCGTATTCGTGGAGGTATAAGCTCTTCATTCTCAACTCTCTCTTGTGATTGATAAGATAATTCGCAACCGTATTTCCTCTTTGAACTATAAATCTCCTCATAGATTGGAACCTCTTCTTCATCGTTGGTTTGAGATCCGAAGATTTTGATTTGTCTCTAGCTATTCCTTTTATTTATATTTAGTGGATTCTTTGTATATAAACTCATGTATATTTCTTTTTGATGATCAATAAATTTCACATTTTATATAAAAAAAAATAATAATCTTCAAATTTAGAAAACTTGGTTGCAAGGAAAATGCTCTAACATCTGATGATACCAAATTAATTCTAAAGTCAAACCATAACTTAACCAAACCGCTTCTTCCGGTTTAGTTTGGTTATTGTTTTTTTTTCCACCCTCTAATCGGGTTTCATTTATCTTCTCCAAACCCTTAAACCCTGATTCGAATGGCGAAATGGAGACTTGCGACTGCGACCCTCCGTCGACATCTCCAATCCCCATCGCCTACTATCTCTGCCTTCAATGATCCAACCAAAGCCTTGTCTACGGCAGTTCATCAATGTCATAGCAACAGTACAGCTCTCACCGATGACAATCCTAGAGGAAAATGGCTAACTTTACCTCCTTTTTCTCCCTCCGTCGATGGTACCGCAGTAGGAAAGGAACTGTGTTCCGATGGAGACTCCGTGAAAGCTTCAACGGATGGCTCTACGACGGCGCTTAGGTGGATTCTTCGTTGTCGTCCTGATTTACCCAGGACTCTTGTTCAGAAATTATTCCGTTTAAGACAGGTTCGTAGTCTCTTCAAAAGGTTCTTCAGCTCCTAATTGCGTCTTCATTAGCCCAGAGTGTATTTAGGGTGTGATCTAATTGTTGCCAACTTCTTACACTGTAATTGGTTCAGGTTAGGAGAGAAATGTCTCTGAGTTGTGATGGTGATGAACTACAAAGAAGCCAACTTAAAAGGGTAATGTATTATTTGATTGGAATTTGGAACGAGTACTGCTTTAATACCTGATGTTTATCTGATGATCTGGATTCTGCACCTTGGTTGAAGGTGGCAGCTAAGGAATCCTTAAATGTAGGAGATAAAATTTACCTTCCTATGTCGGTAGAAAATGATGCTCCGCCGCCTGCTAAGAAAGAAAGCTTCCATTGTAGTGAAGAAGAACGAAAATTCATTTACAGTCTGGTGTTGTACAAGGTTTTTAAACTCTCTACACCATTGATTCACTTTTTGTTTTTATCATTGTTATATAGAATGATGGATCTAAGCTGTGAGTTTTTATGTGCCAGGATCCAGCCATTATTGTTTTGAATAAACCTCATAGTATGGCTGTTCAAGTAAGTCTTTTGTACTTCACGCACTCTGATGGATCGTATATTCATGTTCTTGGAGCTTGCCAAAGCTGATGAAGTTTTTCTCTTAACCAGGGTGGGACTGGGATCAAAAGCAGTATAGACGAAATAGCTGCCACCTGCTTGACATTTGATAAATCAGAATCTCCCCGGCTGGTTAGTTGAGACTCCTTATAATGCTCCAATAAGAAATGCATCTGAAAGATAGTCTACGATTTATTATGTTTTGGTTCAGCCTAGTTAATGTGAAAATATGTATCATGTGATGCAACTATGATGTATGTATTAGGTGCACAGGCTTGACAGAGACTGTAGTGGACTTTTGGTGTTGGCAAGAACACAGACAGCTGCAACAGTTCTTCATTCCATATTTCGCGAGAAAACATCTGGTGCATCGGCATATGTAAATCTTTGCTATCTCTCATGATTTTTCAGTACTCGAGAAGCTTACTTGTCAAGATTCTTGAGGAATCCACATCAATTTCTCTATCAATGACTTTTCTCTAATCTCTTAGGGTGTCAAAAAAAACATTAAAACCTTGAAAAGAAAATATTGGGCACTTGTGATTGGGTGTCCAAGACGTCAGAAGGGACAGATCTCAGCGCCACTGAGGAAGGTGAGTTTACACTCTCTTTTAGCTGAACATGTCACCTTTCTGAGTTTTAGTCCAGTTGGTTCGATTCAACAGTGGTTATATGTACACATTCAAATTATTGCATAGCTAACACTTATGCGGAATGTCCGAGTAGGTTGTTGTAGATGATGGAAAATCTGATCGTATCACAGTTAATGACAATGGAGAACTCGTATCTACTCAGCATGCTATCACTGAATACCGAGTGATTGAAACTTCACCTCATGGTTAGTGTGACAAATGACTTATTTCCTCTGCAACGAAACGAATGACTTGGCCTTGACTTGTAAGCACATTGTTTATTTATAGGATACACATGGCTTGAGCTTCGCCCTTTAACCGGGAGGAAACATCAGGTCTCTATAAATATTCAGTTTCTGTTTATACTTTCTCTCTTCTACTGCTCTCTTTAACAGTCAATTTTCAACTAAAATTTGATTGCAACAGCTTCGTGTACACTGCGCAGAAGTTCTAGGAACACCAATAGTCGGGGACTATAAATATGGCTGGCAAGCTCATAAATCCCGGGAACCTTTTGTCTCTTCCGAGAACACCCCAGCTAAGCCATTGTCATCTCCGTTTGACCTTGATCTGGATGGTGGAGATGTCTCTTCAAAACAGCCACATCTTCATCTCCATTCAAAACAAATTGATCTGCCCAACATCTCTCAGCTCTTGGAGAAGATGGAGCTTTCTTCAGATTCTGATATTTTGAATATCGATAGCCAAAAATTTGATGCTCCATTGCCTGCTCATATGCAGCTAAGCTTTAATTTATTGAAATCAAGAGTCGAAGCTTGTGATAAAATTTAGATTCATTACAGGTACTTACTCTGTACTCAGTACTCCCTTTGGGCCAGAATATTCTCAGTCAGAGATAAAATCATTACAATGAAAAGATTTACGTATAATTGCATAATGATTCTTTTAATCATGGATCATGATTGGCTAGAGAAAACACAATTAGCGTGTATTAGGTTCGAATCCCTTTTGTAATTTACTATTTATCATTATAGTTGTTTGACTCCAGATAAACAGCTAACTTTAATAGTCTAGTGGTATACTATATACATACAATAATTAGAGACTTTTTGCATGTAATTATTGTGAATCTTATTGGATTATAATTACAAAAGTAATATTTTCTCTACTAGATAATTGAAGTTGTTAACTAAAAAAAATCAGGTTGACATCTGGAACACGAAAGTGGTGACGTTATAAATATAAACATACCCAAGGAAAATAGAGACTGGTTGGTTTTCTTAATATATAATTTGGAATTTTGTTTTTTTTTTGAAAGTGAATTATCCTGAGATTGAAAGCGTAGGTAGTGACGTGGCGTTGTTTTGATTGGATAAGAATTAAAACAAAAGAGTAATGTGGAATCTTTACCAGCCACACTTTAGTTAGGATATCATTTTACCTACTCCCCTTTCTTGATCAAAAGTCTTTTCAAACTCTTGTATTATGATGTTTATCTGCACTTTACTTCATTACCATTTTATTATTCATAGTATCAACATTAAAAAATAAATAATTCTTTGACCATTAGTTTGACATTAACTCATACTATTATTATATTCTCTTAAAAATATTTGCAAATTAGTGTAGCAACAGAAGACGACTATGGAACTACGTTACGTGTTATGATTTTATGAAGAATATAATAAGCTCAAGTATTTCAGGTAATGCTACGAAGAAATAGTAATGATGTTTTACTCTCTATAATAAAACAAGTAGCCACCTAAATCGATGGTGTCAAGTCTCTTTCACATTTGTTAATAAGGCTGTCGATATCTTTGTTCCTTCTCAATGTCTACATATATGTAAAGCATTATTGTAGATTCGTTGTCCACGTTTTCTTTATATATATATTCAAGTTTGGGTTATATACCTTTCACGAAACTCACTTCAGTACGCTTTTAGTTTTGTAGAAAAATTGAGTTGAAGCATCAACAAGTTCGAATTTCTTTTGTCTCGTTTTTGAGTCTGGCTTCGTTAGAATTAATTTACTTTAAACAAGTTCCGTTTATTACAATTATCTCTGTATCCTTACTTGTAAGGTTTGTACAAACGTAAAAAGATAAGAGGTTTGGTTGGTCAAGCTTAGCGATTAAAAAAGGAACGTCCACCCAAAAAATAATTAAATAATATCCCAAAAATCCTCAACTTTTTCGCTATTAGAAAACTTCTTATATTAATTTCCTCATCTTTTTCTGTATATATAGACACATGTCAATAGAGTGCCTTTATAGTCATGTTTTCATAGACAAAACCTCATAAGACTGTTTTTGTCTGAAGAATTTCAGAGAAAAAAAAAACGTAGAAAACAAGAAGAAAAATGGGAAGTGTAGAAGGAGGAGAGAAGAAGGCTTTCGGATGGGCTGCAAGAGATCCTTCTGGTCATCTCTCTCCTTATTCCTACACTTTAAGGTTTTCTTTTCTTCTATCCTTTAATTCTATCAAGTTTATTTTGTTTTGTTGAAAATGTCAATTCTATATGATTTTTGTTGACACTTGTATATATGGGTTTTGGTAATAGGAGCACAGGAGCAGATGATGTGTATCTAAAGGTTATATGCTGTGGAATATGCCATACTGATATTCACCAGATTAAAAATGATCTTGGCATGTCCAATTATCCTATGGTTCCTGGGTATTTTTCTACTTCCATTTTTTTTTCATTTTTTCTTGTTTAAGATATTATTTTGTGTCCCTGTGATTGGTATTTTTATTTTCATTTGTTAACAATTGATCCAAGAGTTATATAGATTGACTTTGCTTTTAGATCCCAATCGTGTAATTCCAATTTATTGTTTGAAGATAATTGGATGTGTTACTGTTTACACAGACGACTTTTGACCTGTCATGCACTGATTCTTTCTTCGCTTATAAGTCTTTTCAATTGATATACAAACAAAACTGCAGTGAATTATTGACGTACTTGTACAGTAGCTGAAATGTACGAGAAATGTTTCGTTAAAGCTAAACTGAAATTCGATGTACAGGCACGAGGTGGTAGGTGAAGTGATAGAAGTGGGATCCGATGTGAGCAAGTTCACCGTAGGAGATGTAGTCGGAGTGGGAGTGATCGTCGGATGCTGCGGTAGTTGCAGACCTTGCAGTTCAGAACTTGAGCAGTACTGTAACAAGAGAATCTGGAGTTACAATGATGTCTACACTGATGGAAAACCCACTCAAGGTGGCTTTGCTGACACCATGATCGTCAATCAAAAGTAAGCACACACATAAACAGTCACTATTATATACCCTTCTTCTTTTACAAGTAACACTACAGAGTATCTGTTTCTTCTTTTACAAGTAATCTCTTCTTCTTTTCTCCAAAAGGTTTGTTGTAAAGATCCCGGAAGGAATGGCTGCGGAACAGGCTGCACCGCTGCTATGCGCGGGAGTAACTGTGTACAGTCCATTGAGCCACTTTGGTCTGATGACAAGTGGGCTTAAAGGAGGAATTCTAGGCTTAGGAGGAGTTGGTCACATGGGTGTGAAGATAGCTAAAGCAATGGGACATCATGTCACTGTGATAAGCTCATCAGAAAGGAAAAAAGAAGAAGCTATGGAACATTTGGGAGCTGATGACTACATTGTGAGCTCTGATCCAACAGAGATGCAGAGAATCGCAGATTCTCTTGACTATATCATCGACACTGTTCCGGTTTTTCACCCTCTCGAGCCTTACTTAGCTTGTCTTAAACTTGACGGGAAATTGATTCTCATGGGAGTTATCAACACTCCTCTTCAGTTTCTGACTCCTCTCGTGATTCTTGGTCAGTCACATGGGAGTTATCAATACTCTTCTTCAATTTTATGTCTAACTAGAACGAAACTCTAACAGAAAAATTGATGTTTTGAATTGATCTTGACAGGCAGGAAAGTGATATCAGGGAGTTTCACAGGAAGCATAAAAGAGACAGAAGAAGTGTTGGCTTTTTGCAAAGAGAAAGGGCTTACATCGACGATCGAAGTGGTGAAGATGGATGAACTTAACACTGCATTTGAGAGACTTCACAAGAACGATGTTCGTTACAGATTTGTCGTTGATGTTGCCGGTAGTAAACTCCTGGACGAGGATGCCACAGCTCCAAACTAAAAAGGGCACATTTTGTACAAGAACTAAACATTGTAACGGGTCTATTTATAATAGGTTCCAACGAATGTTTTGTTCAAAAACGAATGCTTTGGTTTTATCAATGTGAACTTTCTGTTTACATGGGTTTGTCGAAAACATAAAACAAAAATGAAACTTTGATTTCTCATGACTACCAAGTATTAAAATAACGATTAAAAGATCATATCATTCAAGGTTGTTAAACTAAACTCTGAATTTGAACTATGAGCCTTTACCAATTGAATAAAGAACTGAGATTAAAGTAATTTCAGTGTTAAATAATAAATAAAAATGACATCTTTCAGTGTCTTCTTTACATTGCCAACCAACTTTAGACTTAGAATTAGAAAGGTAGCCAAGAAAAAACAAGAATAAAAATAGTACTTTTTTATTTGATAATTAAAATCTTAAAACTTTGTTGCTGAAACGTAAAGCAAGAAAGTTTAATCTTTTTTTTTTTTTTTTTTTTAAAAAAGAGNGAGAGCAGACACGATTAATCCAAAGCAGTTGCGTTGTTCGGCAATCACGAAGCGGTCTCTGAAAGCTTTGGATCCAAGATAGATTCTTATATCATTTTGCTTTGATACTCTATGCGGAAGAACCCTAATTGATTCGCCATGGGAGATTCCGTTTCTTCAACCCGCGTTTCTGTTCACAAATCTCTTGGTGGTGGCTTTGGTCAGTCTCTTTTGCTTCCCTATTTGCATTCATCTCAACCCAATTTGGGTTTTTCTACATCCTCTCTCGAAGTTAGATTTCTCCGAGTTTCGCTTTCGATTTTATAGAGTTATCGATAGCTACGCGTTTCAATTTTTGATTAATGCGGAGTGGCTAGATTGATCGATTACGTTTGATGGTTTTTGTTCAATTGTTATGTGCGTTTATGGAAATAGCTGAATTGTCATCATTATGAGTACGTTTCAACAATCTGAAAGTATTTAAAGACATTTAAGAATCTCTGGACATGGAATTTGAATCTTTGGGTTTGTTTTTTGCTACTGAATTGTGCAGTTGCTGATTTACTGTTATGGAAAAACCGGACTGGTGCAGTCATTTTGCTAGTTTCTTCTACTGGATTTTGGTTCTTATTCGAAAGAGCTGGATACAATCTCTTGTCTTTCGTCTCCAATGTTCTGCTTCTTCTGGTGGCTATCCTCTTCTTATGGGCTAAGTCTGCTACAGTACTCAACCGGTAATATATGCTGTGTCTTTTTTCTGCATTTGTTACGAGAAAAAAAAAACAAAAAACGATGAAAACTTCCAGCAGCTTTCTTTGGTTGTATCGATAGTAGAGACTGCATTAACTTCTTCTTTGTTAATTTACTGCTTCACCATATGAAAGAGCATTCTTTGGAGGCTAAAAGCTTAAGATTACTTTGATAAAGAAAAGAGGCTTAAGATTAGTAACAGTACTCAATGAGAAACCAAGTCATATCTTTATTTATACTTAATAAGTATATGATGGGTGATTTTGTTTCAGACCTCTACCTCCAGTTCCTAATATGGAAATCCCTGAGGAGTTTGCCATGAAGGCAGCTGATGATCTTCGAGTTTGGATCAATCATGTATTGTCAACTGCAAGCGATATCACCATAGATAGAAATCCAATTCGTCTCCTTCAGGTTATATTCTAGTCTTTTTGTTTCCATAACTTGGCAAAACTATTTGTTGAATCTGAATATTTTGCAAGATTCGTCACATCTTGTTGGTTTATTGCTGTGAAATAGATTTCATTGGTCTTGTGGGCTATATCCTATGTGGGGACCTTAATCAGCTCCCTCACTCTTGTCTACATTGGTGAGCATTAACCTTTTCTTGCGGGCTATAGTATCCTATTATCTCTATCGATTGATATGAGTTATTTATTCTCAATCATGTGTCTCTGTTTCTATCTTTTAGGTGTTCTTCTCAGTCTTTCTGTTCCTATATTGTATGAGAAGTACCAAGATCATATTGATGAGAAACTGAACTCGAGTTCTAAAGTCTTTCGGAGTATCTCAAAGAAGTTTCCAATGCCTGTAAACAAAGAGAAGAAACAACAGTAGGTAGTGTAATCCTGAAAAATTGAACCTTTTTGCTCATGAATTGTCTGACATTTTGCGGGTTTAAGAAAGAGTTAGCCGGTGTTATTTAATTAGGCATTTCAAAAAATTACAAGTAGACTTGATTTACACAAATGTTTAGTGGATTCTATTGAATTACGTGGGGTTTAAACTTCATTACTAATGGATTCTACTATGGATTTCTTTGTATTCCTTTTCGATTTATCTTTTACGATTCTCTACTCAATGCAAGAGAGATGAATTCGAAACAATCTACAATTATACCATCTTTTCCCTTCCTCTCGTGATCATCTATGAACACGTTGATATCTTTTTTCAGAATCAACGTTCAGAAGATATTTATGAAGTTTTGTCGTAGTTCATCTCCCCAAAAGATTACGTGTGGCTTGTAGACTAACTGGAAAAAGGGAACTCGTAGGTCATAGTTTTGTTTGGTCAGAAGATGAGAACGTGAGATCAATTTCGGTTTTAATGTTAACCGACCATATTAATGTTCTCCATAAACCTTCTCTTATCAAATCTTCCTATATGCTTCTCTTTCTAATACTAGAAACGTGGAGGTGGATGAATTCGGAGAAGGGTGGGAAGAGTCCTCAACAAAATTAGATTTTCTGATTAAGAAAAATAAATAAGTTTATCGGTTTGTCCACCCTGAAATAATCTAAAAGTTTAGTGGAGAGGAATCAAACTTCATGTATGAGTTTTTTGCTAAATAATCCTAGTCACCCAGATAACCACCAAGAATGTGTGATTTGTGTTTGTTGTCACATAATCCATTAAAATGTATTGAACTTAATTCTAATATATTCATAATTCTTTTTGAATAACATCTGATTTTATTGTATTGCTTGTGTTTGTTGTCACATAACCCATTAAAACGTATTGAATTAAAAATCTAATATATTCATAATCCTTTTTAAATAACATCTAATTTTATGTATTGCAAAATAGATTATTCAAATATATAACTCAATAACCTTAGATTTTAATGAATCCTATGAAATCAGGATTGGAAAGCCTTTTATCAATAATAATAATAATAATAATAATAATAATAATAATAATAATAATAATAATAATAATAATAATAATAATAATAATAATAATAATGTTGAACATATTGAGCGATTGATTCAAAGTTTGATTTGATCAGAATTATGAGGTAACTCCGTAAAAGAAAATGGACACAAGACAATTATAGAGTTCCCTACGAAAATAGGTACATCTCTCTTCGGAAGTTAGTTCCGGAATTCACTATGATTCTCTGTTTCTTTTACAGATACAACAATGGAGGAATTTTTTTCTACAGAAGAGAAGAAGAAGAAGATGTCAATCTTCTATCTTTATAACAGAATAACAAAATCGTTTTTGTTATTCTTATCCGATTAAGTGGGTTGGATCCAAAAGGCCCAACTTGATCAGCTTTTATCCAACTGAAGCTTAGTGGACCCAATTAAGGCCCACAAATCTCCACCTGGGTCACTTAGCTCACATCTCTCCTTTGTCTCTCTCAGACAATCGAACCCTCCACGAATCACTGTCCGCTTGATCTTCGATGCAGAACCTTTAGCTTGACTGAAGAAATTCCAAGCGATGAAAATCCAATCTTTGGTTTCCCTGCATC
>OVBA01005717.1:0-19053 GCA_900406435.1 Lepidium aucheri
AGTGGCAACAAAGCCTCAAGCCGGTACCAGCTGCACCGCAACCTCATCAACCTAAAGAAGAATCACCAAGCAGAGATCACTAATTGACATAATTCACTGGTTTGCCCTTGCAGTGCACTTACCAGCAAGAAAGATATACGTACTAGATAGTAACATGAAGATCAAGATGGAAGGAAATATCCAGAGGGAGCTGCCATTTGTTGTAATGCTTCTATATGTGAAAACAGGCAGGAGTGAATGATATGGTGTGGTATTATGCAGATATGCCTTTTGATGTTGTTTAACTTAAGGAGATGCCATAGGTTACGGTAATAGCTGATGCTAGGCTCATGACATTCGCCATGATGGAAGCACATGCTGATGGAGGAATAAAGGCTTGCATGCAACTGAACGTTAGAGAAGTTGGAGAATTTACAAAGAAATTGTTTACAAGATTGATACAAATTGCTTAGGTATAAGTACATGGAGCTATCATCTGTAAGCCTGTTTGTTGGTGGATTGATGTTGTAGGAGTATGCAAAACAGTGTAAAGTTATTTGGGTTTAAACTTACCAGATTATTTAATGCAGAATGACTTATGATTTAATTGTATATATGTTTTACCGGCATAAGACATAGGGATACAATGGCTGAAAAGAAGAGGGATAGTGATATCTAGTATTTACATGAGAATAGTTTTAGGCAATAGATATGTTAAAGAAAGAAAATTGAGAGAGGATAAAGAAAAGAAAGGTATGTGCCAATTGCTTAGTTTGGTTAGTAGTTAACCCTGATAATAGATATTAGGAATGGACATGGTAACCAACAAGGAATAATAACTATCGAGGTAATGACGATACAAAGTTACAGTAAGTTAAGAGGGAAATGGAAATAGTGGGGTTGGATACTTTGTTACACCCAGAAAATAGGAGTATTGGGTAGTAGGAGTTGTGGTTGATATGACTGCATTTTATCATGTTCTATGGGTCTTATTTGGCACATTTTGCATACATATCCATAGCCTTTCCATCATTTTAGAGTCCTTTAAGGTTCATATTGCATAAATTTCATTTGTGTTGCATACAATAATGACCGTGAAGACTAGCATGGACCAGATTTGATTGTTGAAGATGATACATGATTAGATGACTCAACTCAAAGTGCAATCCTGGAATTGTCCTAACCGACATTCTCTTTTGTTGACTCTTCTTCGTGTTGAATTTTTAGGATGTTTGTAAGTGGGCTATAAATACCCTTTAGTCCAGAAACAAAACAACAGCGTTTTATTTCTCCCTTTGGCTAAGAACAAGGATACTTTTCTTTCTTTTTCTTAGGTTTTACTATTTCGATGCAAGATTTTCTGAGTTTAATCCTTTTCCCAATCTTGTTTATCTTTTTCTGTTCTTTCTAATTACGTCTTTAATCTTAATTTCTGGGTTTTTGCATTCAATCATGATTAATGAGTAGATTACCTTGGGTTATGAGGAAATAAGGTAGATCTATGTGGATCCATGTTGATTTTAGGTTGCTTAAGCTTAGAAATGTTAGGATCTCATTGGATTTAGTGTTTTTAATGCTGATTTCTTATTGGCCATTTGAAATCTGATTGCTGCATTTGTCTACCTACCAAGTGTTTGACAAAATGCTTGATTGAACTGAATCTTGAGATATTCTTTTATAACTCAAGAGAATGATTGTTTAGATTGTTTATTGACTGTTATGAGTTTATTCTTCATGCTTGGTTGACTAGATTTCGTTAATGAGTGTTAAGTCTGGGTCTAGTTAAGCAAATTTCAATATTCATGAGGATAATATTGATTGTGTTGAGCCCCTTGTTCTGAAATTGATCCCTGATAGTTTGTAAAGCAATTTAGAGTCTCCTAGCTAAGTATAGATCAATAACCTCACTCCTTATTGCCCAGCTCTTAATATCGTTTACTGCTTGCTCTGTTCTTAGCCTATTTCTCTGCTTCCTATTACCCTGCTTCACTTGCGTTTATTTTATTTCATATTTGGTTACTGCTATTGTGATTATGACGAATCATTATCGTAAATTTGGCTTGAATTAGGTAGATTCTGTGTTCTGAGTGCTAGCAAGCCACCCATTTGGTTCGATAACCTTCTGTACTGCATCGATAGTCCTAGCGTAGTAGGATTTGAGAGCTAAGAGGTTAAAATCTTATTATCAGTGGTAATATGATTACAAAATGGTTATGGTAAGAAACAGAAATGGTAAATAGTTGGAAGGGAAAATGAGAAAGAAAGCCAATTGCGAGAAGAAAAAGAAAATGAACATTCTTGGAAAACCGTAGGTTTGTGAGTCAACAAAGGCTAGGAAATAGTGTAGTCGGGTAAATAGGTAACAATGGTAATAGGGGGTGAGAAAATAATCTGAGAAACGACAAGGGCAAGGGTATGAGGTGAGTAATGGTAGCGAGGCAAACTACGTTACCAGGGTAATGGTAATAGTGGGAAGGGAAATTTCTTCAAACCCAAATACAAAGAATTGTGTTGTGGTAGTTGAGGAAAAATGGTTATGAATGAACTAGAAAAGTATAGAGATTAAGGAAATAAATTTTTTTAACAAGGGATAAAGATAAAGATGTGTTGCTTAGGTAATAATGGGTAAGGAAATTTCATTAAACCCAAAGACAAAGAAGTGTGTTGTGTAGTTGGGGAGAAATGATTACAAAAGAAGTAGCAAGAAATAAGGTTAGCAGAATAAAAACTTTAAACAGGGTAATGAAAAAAAACAGATAATGTAATAGTAACTTAAGCTAAAGTTAAGTTATACTGATAAGGGGGAATTTATGCACAAAAAGACAATATTACAAAGTGCTTACTTGAACATAGCCAAATAAAGAGGTAACCGAGAAGTTAACAAAGGACCGAGAATGGTATATCACAATGTAAAGGTAAGTAAGAAAAGGTGGAAACTAAAATCCTAGAGATGAATGAACTCATACACTTTTGTTTCCCAAAAACTATAAAAGTAAGTGCTTCCCTTATAACTGAACTAGTCATGGAAAAAATGCATGGTGTTAAATATTGCCAGGGTAAGTACGGACTTGCATACACAAATCAAAGCAAGAGTTCATGCGAAACCTATATAGGCATGCGACAAGTAGCGCGGTTGTATCCGAGCGCATGGCACCGACCACACCTCCTCTGACTCTTTCCCTAAAAATTTGGAAAGTTTACAAGAGAGAAAACCAAACATACAACATAAGGCGAAAATAATTAGCAAGGTAATGGGTATTGTACCTAGTACTCGCCCTTAGATGGGATTCTGATTTCATGGGCCTCCCAGGTGGCCTTCTAACCTGAGGAGGACCTATAATGACAGAAACAGAGGGAAAAACGGGTGTAGAGAGAGTAGAAATATCAGGGACATGCATTATAGTGCCCTCGCAAGACATGACAAGAAATGGACTGTATGAAAAACACCAACCAAGGTATCAACCTTAACACCTGCTTTGATTGCAGCTGCAATAGCATGGGTACAAGGGATATTCAGAAGCTGGAATTCCTGACAAGTGCATGTCTTTGCCCCTAAGTGAACAACAAATAAAACATCACTCAAGTTTTTTACTTCATATCGGCCCAAGCCAATATCCAGCACATTGTGTCCTCGGAAAGTCTCAAGCTTCTGGAGGATAATTTCTTGGACTTTAGGGCAAAGGAAATTATCCTGTATCCTAGCATCTTCCCTTCTAATGGAAACAAAGTAACTAATGTAGTCCGAATGGATTTAAAGAGCGAGAGAACAAGGTAATCTCGCGCCACAGTAAGTACATTGTTTAGAGACTCGGCAATATTACTTGTCATGACATTGTACCGATTACCATGACAATGGGAACAAGTCCAATGCTCGGAACCGACGTCTACTAAGTAGTCAACACATTGAAAATTAAGCATCTTAATTTCAGCAAACAACTTGTTGAAATCTGCAACACGGTAACCTCTGGCCGCAGCACCGACTAAATAGGTGAAAGTACGAATTCTTGTACATTGCCAGAATGTTGCATTTAAGGTGAACAATGCAAGCACACTATGTTTGCTGTCAGGAAAACTTAGGTAGCAAGAAGGACGAGAAGAATATTGGAGACATAACAGAGATAAAGAGAAAGTTGGATGCGCAAAAGGAGAATAATGTTACCCTTCTGATGCTAGTGTAAATAGATGAGTGTCTATCTGAAATGATGACAAGCCCTGGATCATCCTAAGCTATGTCTGATAATTTACGGAGGAATCAGGTCCAGTATTTGTCGTTCTTGATGTCAACTATAGCAAAGGCTAAAGGGAAAACCTAGAAATTTGCATCTGGCAGCATGCTGAGAGGATACAACCGCTATATCTTCCTCTGAGGTGAGGAATTTTCACATGAATGTAAACCCCCTGATGGATGCGTGAAGAGCTAAGAACAGAGATTTAATGCGCAGTCCTCTAGAGTGGTACTCTTCAAACTCCAAAGAAACAAGGGAGTGAGAATTAGATTCCAATAAAAGCTTAAAATAAGCATGGAGAAGGCTGTAATTCCCAAGAGCTGACTCTAGATTCCCCTCAACAGCGATTTCCAGGGCACACCAAGCTTTCCAATATGAGATATTCAGCCTGAATTACTTACACAAGAAGCTTCTTACTTCGTTAGGCTTAGGACCATGACCAACAACTACAAACTTGTTGCGGATTAAGTTCCCAATTACTATGGTGCTTACTTGTTTGTTGAAATCACCACGGGCATCCACAAAAAAAGTACAGTGGGATGAAACCTTTCAGTCTGCTTAACTTTGGATGCAGTGACCCACCATAGGAAAATATCATAGACACAATGAAGACATAAAGTCGATGGACAAGATTTATACACTTTGAAATGGAACTTATTAGTAATGGCGTGAATTGACATTTTAGTTCTAAAGTCATCTTTGTCGTGGAACATCTGGCTAACACACACGTCATCACATTTGTAATCAATGTCTCGGAAAGCACGTTGGACAGCATCTCTATAATGAACGAGGTAACGATGTTAGCGTAGGGAGTAAGTTACCATATTATTGATAAAGTAGGTATATAAGTTGCAAGGAGATGAAGATAGGTACAATATAACACATACCAGCTTCTTCAGGGACATCAATGTATAGCAGCGTGTCCCGATTGGATAGAAATGTTAGGATAGCTTCTTTGTGGATAATAATGACATCTTTCTTGTGAGAGTGAGCACATGTATTGGAGATGCCAACAACAGAAGGTGTATTCATAGGGACGTCGGAATCAGAATACTACAATTGCTTAATTAGGAGAGGTCGGATAATCATCAGTATCTATATTGAATACAAGATTATATACCACGGTAACAACCAAAACATTTTGCCACAATTTTCAAAGAGAAAAGTGGTAAAGAAAACCCATGGAGCGGTTTTTGTCTTTAGATGTACTGTCATGAGAAACATCCATCATGTCGTCTTATGCGTTTAAAGATGTAGAATGAGTTGGAATAGCAACAACAAAGAGTGGGGACTGTGGCTGTGAACATCTGACATCATAAGGTGGTGACTCAAGAACTTCATAGTGAAGGTTGGCACGAGTAGGTCCATGAGAAGCAAAAATTGTAGGAGTAAAGGTAACAGGGACAAAGCTAGCAAGAGTAAATGTAACAGGAGCAAAAGTGGCAGGATAAGAGGTAGAATGGGCAAATGTAGGATGAGATATTGATGAGAGTAAGGGGATGTCTCCGGCAAAAGTTTTTCATAGCTCAAAAAGATGAGTAATTCGTGTTGATCATAAGGAACATGTTCCTGAGCAAAGACAATTGTTTTGCCTTTGGCTACGAAAAGTAAGAAAGAGTAAGAACAAGATATAACATATCAAAAATTATGAAAGAACAAGTAGCGGCCCTGACCTAAAACTGGTAAAGTTTGTGCTTTAGGCACCAAATTATATCATCAATTTAAGGGCATCAAAGTCCATTAATGTCTATATAGTGTAGTGATTATGTATGACTTTCAGTGTGGAATGTGCTGTGTTCGATGTCCATCAATGCGTTATTTTCTAATTTTTGTTTTGAACTATTTATTACAACATGGATCATAGGGCATCAAACTTTGTTTTGCTTTAGACAAAGATTCATATTGGGCCAGCCCTGGGTATGAGCAATACCAGACAAACCAGCATTGGCATATAATTGCCAAAAACCTGGGAGTTAAGAGATAGATGTTGGTTTGAATGAAGGTTGGTTGCAACATGGGACAAGGGGGTCAACTGAGCAGGGGCATTTGATTGTGTGGGTAAAACTATAGTGGAAACAAAGCTACACTAGTAAATGATTTCTCGATGTAACTCTGATAATTCAGGAGGAAAGAAGATGCGAAGATACTCACCAAAACTAATTTTAGGTAGGGGTATTCTCATATGGATAAAAGTGGCCTTCGAAGGGGGACAGTAAGGTCTAAAAACACCCAAAACCATTGGTAAAGTAAACAAAACAAACATATACACAAAAATAACACGACGGTCGAGGGTCAACTTGGACAACAATATGCTGAGAAACATACTACTAGCACAAGAGTCGTTGGGAACTCGGCTGGAACCGGCAACACAATTATCACTAGAAGGCGACCCATCTGAGAAATAAAAACACAAGCCACAAACATTTGAATAGCAGGCAGATGGGAAAGGGTATGTAATCTACCATGTTAGGAGAGTTAGCAAGGTATAAAAGTTACTAAGGGATGACTATGTGTTTGTAACTAATGTAAATGCAGCAGAAAAATTATGTACAATAGTGGCCCCATCTAGTCATCAGCCAAATAAATGGTTACAATGGTGCATTGGTACGTGGGTACGAGAGTTAGGAAATATTGCCACGGTACCAAGAGTAGCAAACATATGTTATATAAACAAGTTACCAATGGTTGACAAAGGTTTGGGATTTTCATTAATCGGTTCAGATGCTCCATCACCATGTGTCCAAAATTACCTTCCTATTAGTGTACCATCATGGGTAGCACAATAAAAATAAAAGCGTGGATATTTTACCTTGTACTTGTTTTTCCATGTTAACAGGGGAATACGCACCATAAAGCGACAACATGACACATTTAGGTTATGGTAATATGGTTAAATGTATGTAATATAATCTGGGAAAGAAGGATAGCAACAGCAAAATAATAGCACGTGTACCTTGAAGTTGAGTTTCCATGTTACCAGGGGAAGGCGCATCACACATGCCAATCACATCTATGGAACCAATAGGTGTGGTTCCAACATCTAGGAAACCATAAACCAAAATAGCTTAAATACGTGAAGACATAAAAATCAAGAGTAAGTTAACCATTACTTATAGAAACCACCTGTAGATGAAGCAGTTATTGCTGAGTCAACCGACATGACAGTGACGAAAAGGTCGATGTCGCTTTGATGGTGTAGCAGGACTCAATAAATCTTCATAGTCGAGTCATTGTGAACATGATCTGGTCGTGTCTTCTTGCCAAGACCAAAAATAGCAGACTAATCGTAAGTAATGTCAAGCTTTAGCTCCATTGAACCTTATCTCGCTAAAATTTCCTTATAGCAACAACCTAATTTTTCCATGATTAACTCCTTCACTTTGTCAAAACCATCATCTCGTTTAACAGAGATTTTGAATGGATTATCATCCTCTAATACTTTAAACTCCCATTCATAGTACGGATCAGACGACCACCTACCACGCACCACATATCAACACTCATACCCTGGATAAGAACCCCAGAAACAAATTGATGTTAGAAAAACGAAATTAAGAACTTCAAACTCTAGACCGATCCAAAAGGTTGAAATCAAAACTATACATATCAAAATATAGGAGATTAGGAAGTGTAGGTGATAATTGAAAGCATAAGGAGAGTAAAATCAAGAACAAGTAATACCCAAACTTACCAGAATAAGATAAGTACCGATTGGTTAAAAGTATATTGCAAGTCAAACAAGAAACAACCAAGGTAGATGAAGACTTACTGCGACAAGTGGTGAATGAAGGTAATATATAGAGGAGTTGACATCCTCTAACCCAGGTACAATATTTCCCCAAAAAGTTTCGATATCCAGATACCAAGAAAGATAGGTAAGGATTGCATCATGGAAGCAAAAAGGGATTCGTCGTCCCCAATGACGTCGGCCCAGCCATTAATGCACGTAAGCTTCACCTGCGAATATGCCGGCATGGCAGGGTTAGCTGAGAATTTTTTTTCTTTTATTTTAAATCGAATAGGGGCACTAGCATTTTTAGGTTGGAGAGAGGGTGATCCCAACATGCCTAGGGACTATATTTTGAAATACACTTATCAAATTGGTTAGTGTTTAATACTTTTTACTTTTATATATGTATCTTTATCCACAATTTTTTCTCTTTCAGTCTTGATTTTGTACGTCTAACAATCTTGTATAAGAAAAAATTAAAATCAATTCAAAGATCTCAAATCAGGTTCTATAATTGAATATCAATGCAATAGAATTATGTTGTAATTATAGTTCTCATACAAATTTTAAAAGACAAAGCAAAAATAATTGGATTAAGTAATTGATTCATGTTATATAAAGTATTTTTGGGTAATAAATCATATAACTTATAATATAAACAAAAATCTAGCTGGTAAAATTTAGAAAAATAACAGAAAACAAAAGAATAACTTACTTTTTCTAGAATTGGGATTGCATGCGTTACATAATAGTATCATTAAACAAACAATCATTTACACTATATAAATACATTATTGAATTTTATATTAATTAATTTAAATCAAAACCATATACTAATTATGAGAATATTCGTCAAATGTACTCATGAATTCAAATATTTCTAAAATGTTCTTCAATTAGTTAGTATATTTTTATATTACAGGGATTCAAATACTAGATTATATAAAATACATGATTCAAATATTAGTTTTCGCATATTTTAAGTTGGTGATGATTAAAATTTTTATTTTAATTCAGAGGTTCGACGATTAAAAATAGATTTTATTGTGTGAGTTTTAGATTATGGATTGAGTCTCAACGATCTAACTATTGATATAACAAATAAATTAAAACTATTTTTTATGCCAACTCAAATACTATTATAAACTAGTGTTGTGATACATATATAAATTTAGGTAAACATTAAAAGTTGATTAAAATTGGTTAAAAGGTACACTATTGTAATTAGTAGTAGTTACTTATAATTCCTAAATAGTTAAATTCAGATTCTAGTTGTTCCTATTTCTCTATATAAAAATTCAATTCCCTCCTAATTATTTTTCTTTTTCTGTTTTACTTTAATATCTATATAATCAGAGTTACATGTTATAAAATAGAGAGAGTTAAGACTCTCACATCAAACATCGACAAACCAAAACAATGAAGAGGACAAAGATTTTGGAATTATTTAAAGTAGCATGTCGAGAGGCTAGATCTGTGAAAAATGATAAGATCTCTCAAGCAGTCTTTAGATTTAAAGATATCATCAAGAGTTTGAGCAAATCCCTGAGTCACTTTTTTGTGTCGTTTTCTGCTCAAACACCATGGGAAAGAGTATAAATTTTTCAGTGATCATAAAAACCCACATTTTTGATCAACGAGAAAGCTTCTTTGTGAATATATGATGAAGATTCTTTACACTCAAGGTAGAGAACCAAGATGTGATAAGCAAACTTTACTGAAGACTCGGATTAGTTTGATGAAGAAGACTGCAGATACAAAGCGTGACAAAAATCGTGAGATTCTCTAATCTTCTTTGGCTAAAGTGGCTAGGGAGGTTGTGCAGACAAAGATGAAGAAACAAGTCGTTGCTTGTGATCCCGCTCTTGTGGATGTATATGTGGAATGTGCCATGTTTCAAAAATTAGGTTGTTTCAAGGGATTACAAAGAGCAAAGTTCCGATCGATTCTATTCAACATGGGAGATAGTAATAATCCAGATTTAAGAAGAAAAGTATTACTTGGTGATATAAGTGCAGAGAGATTAATGACAATGAAGAAAGAAGAGATGGCATGCGAAAAAAATCAAAAAGAAATTCGAAACATTAAAGAAAAAATAAAAATTAAGGAAGAACATTTATGGAAGATTTCATAGATGTTCATCTATATAATGAAGCCATTTCTAAGCTTATTGCTTCTCAAAGGTTTGATGATGTTTGAAAATGTATGACAACAAGGATAAGATATTGTGCATTCCAATAATTTTACATGTGCTATAATGATATACACAACCAAAAGGAAAAAAAGAACAAATTGCAAAATATGTTTGGAAGATATTTAAAAGATGAGCAATAAAAGATGCGTGATAAAGTCAGAATATTTAGTGGTTAAGTGAAATCGTTTTGTGACCAGAACTAAAAGAATTTACTTTAGTTCCTCCGTACAAGTAAGAGTCAATGAAGGTGACTATGTTACAGTTACAGCGGAGGAGGAGGTAATCGTGAGTATGAGGATGATCGTCAAATTAAATGTGTCTCCGTCGTCAATTAGTTAGTTAAACATTACTTTTCATGGCTTAACCGTAGTCAATCACTAAAGTTTTACCTACAAAATAAAATCCAACTTTCATAATGTGTAACCTAAGAAATCAAATAGTACAGATGCAGACTTGAGAAGCAATTATTAATGATCATGATGCCAAATCCAGTAAAATCTAAAACAAACACAAGAATCTACTTCTTCAAAAAAATTTACAAAGACTAACCAGTGGGTGAACAAACTAAAAGCTGCCTCGGTCTTCTCCAACAAAACATTCTCAAAGGGTTTATTCGCATCAAATTCATCCACAAAATAATCATTTTTTGAGTATTTCAACCTGAACGTTAACAAACTAATCATACGCATCATTCAATTGATAACCCTTGCAAATCTCGTCATTTTCCTATTAGTGATTGTGTCAAAAACACACATCAAGGCCCAAGATATCTCATCAGAAGACACTTGAACTTGTAGTAGCTGTTAAAAATGGAAAATCATTATTCGCTAAATTTACAACAGAAGACGAATGTAGTTAAGAGAGAATCGTATTGAAAGAATAACGATTGCAAAGACTTCACCTTCGCCATGTAATCCTCAACAATTTTAAGATTTTTCTTAGGGTTTTAGAAACGCCACATAAATAAAAAAGATTAGAAAAGCTACTCAAAGAGCCAATGTAACCATTACTACTATAATTGTCCTCTTTAGGAAACTAGTAAATTAATTCTTACTTCTTTAGTTATGGACTTCTTCATAGTTTTCTATGTAAAGAAATAAATAGGAACACATTAAATTAAGCATTATGCACAAACACATAAACAGACCCAGCCATACGTTGAATTGATTCTACTTGCAAAACATAGCTAATCTTCTTGCACATGGATCTAGCTCATTTTTCATGTAAAGACCAACTCTTTCTAACTTGACTTCATTGTCATTGTCACGAGTAAAACTTCTAGACCAAATCAAAAAATTCAACACATCCACCACGCCTTTACGCCCACAAAAGTTCTTGACCACTAAAACTCTAAGTATCTTAGACAAATACTTATTTGATATCATGTTTTCAATCCAAAACTTATCAGGTTTGATCCACCATATGAGTTAATCAGGACTTGTATATCACTTAAGTTGGTAAGGTTTTGTACACAAAAATATATTATACTCTAACTATATATCTCTATTTGAAATTAATTTTACCAAACATGGGGTTTGATCAAGGATATCAAATGTTAAGGTGGCTAAGTTAGGAGAATTTTCAAGAAAAAGCTTAATTCCCTTAACCCTATTACATGCATTCTTGTTCTCATCACCAAATGTTGTGTTAACATCAAACAGATCATACTATTTGGATCATATTTAGATATACCTAAAGGAGATAAGGGCAAACGGTTAATGTTTACCTTGAAGGTTGTTAAGAAATATACAAAGGACTACTCCTTCTAATTTTGATACAAGATTTCGGTGCTCATATTCTCTTTCCTCGTGAAAATTCAAGTAAACTTCCTTTATAACAGTGTTTATTCTTGCAACACAGAAGAATAACACTCCTTCACATTATTTAAAGAAGCTTATTTTAGGTAGATCAAAGCAATAACTTCTACTATAACATAATTCACAATCATATTATATTAAAGCTAATATACATTTAATATATTAATCTTGTGTTTGTAAACATTTACAATGAATCATTGTCTTTTTGAAGAATCGTGGGTTGTTGTTTAAGGATAGTTTTGGCAATCCAATTTTCCATTTTTCTTTATATATTTTTTGTGGGATTAAATTTTTCACCGTAAATATCTATTACACTTATGAGCCTAAATATCCTAAATGATAATCATTATCTATATACTAATAACTAAAACTTTTAATGAAATTTTTTAAAAAAAAATTAAAGACACCCACACTCTGATAAAAGTACCACGTTCATTCAAAATTAACTCCTAGGTTCTTCTCCATTTTGTTTGATTTTCCTTTATCACCTTTGTTAACTACAGATCCACGATTTGTTCTTCTTAAGTTCCTGTAAAAGTCATTCAAAACTTATTCAACAACATCATTTCTAAATGGCATACAAACAATTTACTTCAAAAGAGAACAACTTGTGTTTATATTTTAGCATTGAGTCCCAAAGATTCTCCACTTTTAGAGAAAGAACACCCAATCAAATGGTAAATATATGGAGCTCATTCTGGGAGATGAATATGTGAGTACCTCTAGAGTGATTCAATTTTATCTTCTTAAACAAAATCATTAACTTTTTAAGAGTAAAACTTACTCAACTATTTCTTAAACAAAATCATTATATTTTTAACATTAAACTTTACTAAACCATATCGTTTCAGATGTCATTGTCGAAACTTAAAATAGGTGGAGAATAATAATTAGGGTAATGTGTATGCGTGATAGAAACCGCTTACCACAGATAACTTTTGTCTTTTGCTTGCTGCACAACATTCTTATAGATATGGATGATCAAACTTTGGCTGATCCAAACTTTGTCTCACCAACATGACGAGAATTATAGGCAACAAAAATGCAAGCATGTTCATGAGGCTTCATCGATCTTGAGAGATGAACTCTCTAATCAATTACTGGAGATAGCATTCGCATACGAATGGTGAATCCATCGTTGGAGATGAATTCGTAAGTATATACATATTAGTTGACTGCTACATTTTAAAAGTATTAATTTCATTTTATGAAGATAACTACCAACACAATAATGTTTTTCCTATTTGAAAGGGAACTGAAATTGGAACAGTTGTTAGAAAAAATCAAGTGAAAAGCTTGGCCAATATTATACTATATAAAAATAATATGTATGCATACAAAAGAATGAAATTGTTGTTTACATCTTATGTTAAATCTAATGCATCAAGATATAGTTGTTACATCTCATCTTATTGTAAGTGCTAAGTAGTCAATCCTTTGATTACTTGTGCTATTTTACTACTTCTATGAATTGATCTTCTAATGTATAGCCAAAACTCCTGAGACATTATTGAAAAATACATTAGTTTCTTTTATTTTATTTTTTTTGTCAACGGCAATATCAATATGGGCCACAAAGGCTGGACCATTAGCCAAATTCCTACATAAATCTCGTAGGTGATGGGACTCGATCCCTGGTGCATGTGCGTCTGTCTTTAGTGGACTTACCACCAGCCACTAGACTAAAGGCCACTTGCCATTAATTTCTTTTATAATCTCACATATGGAGCTGAAATGTATTATTGAAAACTAATTGATGAAATTTGATGCTTTAGAAACTCATGATTATAATTTCAGCTATAGAAATTGTTGAAATGGACTACTTAAAGTAGGCTTACACATTAAATACTAATTTGTTATATATATAAATTGAGTTACTACTTAGCTATAAAATAATATTTTTGAAAGCAATTTTAGTGAATCAACTCATTTATTATTAAATTGAATGACAAATTATCTAACCTCTTTTGATTGTGAGCCTCATAATACAATGACTTACAAACATCTCATATAGAACATTTTCCCCTAAAACTACATGCAGTAACACATTAGAGGGAGAGCTATCTACACTATAAAACATAAGAGTAAAGACACATTAAAAACCAAAAATTTAGAAGGATACTACAATTTTAATTCAATATAGCTTTTATTAATACAAAAAGTTTGCCAATTACCCCGATTCAGATTTCTAAATTTGATTCATGTCCAGTAAATTAAAATTGTAATAATGAAATTTATCAAAAATACTATGTATTTAGGTTCACAGCACATGATGATAAATTAATATGACATGATGACTAGATCTGAAACCATCAAGAGACCATATAATTTTGTAACAATTAAAAATAATGAGCTGAGGAGTGAAGGTTTAGATCTTTACCTTAGTGACTTTCATATTGCATGGCATCGACATCTTCGTAACTCAAAATCATCTAGCTCTGACGATTGCTCCTTAGAAAACCTCGATCTTGAAACTATAGAAGAACGAAGTTTAAATGAAAATCGTGTAGTAATCATAACCTACTTTCGAAATGTTTTTGAAGAAAACTAATACTAACTAAAAATAAAATTTCACTTTCCTATATCCTCAAAATCATGTAGCTGTGAAACATGCAAAATTTCGGTGAAGTTATTGACATGGATCTGGCGTCTTACGATAGCTGATTAGCCGATTAGGGTTTTGGAATGGTTAGTTGATGAAAATTTTGTGTGTAAGAGGTCATAAATGGTAATATATGTCCGGTAAGTCCCTTTCCTTCAGCTCAAATGAGTATCGATTAATGAAACTGTTGTGGGCTTGATTAAACTTAATTTACCAGCTGAATTGTATTATAGTTAAAGGGCCTTAGTGGATCTCTAAACTATTTCAAATTATTTTCTTATTTGGTTTTTATGGGCCAAGTGAAATAAGAAAATTGTTTTTTCTTTTACGTAATAACAAATAAAATATTGAGTATGTAGATGGGCGATTGGTAAAGAATGTACTTTTTTCTAGCTATAGAATTCAGACTGTAGATTTTTTAGCTGAGATTATAAATAATAATTTTGTGTGAATTTTTGTGGTAGATTAATAATTTTCCATAGCTAAAATATAAGGGTTTTGGGTTTCTGGTGTTGTACAACTAAAAATAGCTCTGCACAACAAGAAAAAGAAAAAAGTGTTAAGAATTTAGAAAATATGTGTAAATCTTGATTTGTAAATATCCATAGCTCTCAAAAAATATGGCTATGAAAATATTCCAAATTAAAGTGTGACAAGAAAAAATTAAGTGCGCTGGAAAAATTATGGTTGAGTAGTGCTGCTATAAATTTTATCAATAAGCCCATAGTGTTGCATTGTTACATTGATGAAGTTTGGACCACAAAATTGAATTTTGTTAATTTTTTTTAAAGATATTTTCTCTACTAAATAAATTTATTAATAATTTGTGGTTATATATAACCTCTACATATTACTATATTTTCTAAAAAAATATCAATCAAACATGTCCTTTCTACTAATACTAAATTTTAAAATTGGAAAAGTACATAGCATATCAAAGGAATTAAATTATGGATGAATTTGCTAGAAATACGTGTATAATGTTGAAATTAGATGTTCCACAAAAGTTTTTTGAATATTAGTTCTCTCACCTCAGAACCGTTCAAAAAGATCAAAGTAGGGTTAGATGTTTTAAAACATGAGAAAAAAATATATCCAAATTCAAATTTCAATTCATGTAAGCGTGAGAAATAGAGTATGTGGCATTAAATTTTGAATATAAAAATATTATTTGTGTCGAATGAGAGATGTAGAGATAGAGGAGAACTCATTTTGAGGGTGTAGATGCGAATAGGCAGCAATGGATTAATAGAGCATACATATTATATGACTTTGTGTGTTCTACCAGTTAAAATTTCATGTGACATGTGTACTAATGGTTTATGTATATAGTCGCATGTGCATTGTTATTGCTAAAGTTATATATGTACTAAAATATGTGAAGAGGTACATGCAGAAAGGGGTGGATGATGTGTTCCAGAGATGGTCTTCTTGGATGGAGATGGAGATAGTGGGAGCGCTAAAAATGTCAACGTTATTAGGAGCAACTTCGGAAAAATGTAATATTGTTTCACCGTAATGTAAGGATGTGAAGAATATTATTGATTGATATTTTATACTTAAGTAAAGACGTCGGATAAGTTGGACACAACATTTGAATTTGATAATGTAACTAGGTAATGGTTTGGTTACAACAGTACGAGTTGCACTCTGTAAATCCTTTGGGAATGAAAAGATAAAAAAAATTAAAATGAATGATTATGTGGCCATTTCCAACATCTAATGTCTTATTTTCTAGCTAAACTTCTCTAGAAATCTAATGTCCAATATTATAATTCTCTTAGACTTATATTTACTTTTGTCTTTGAGTTTTTATATATCATCCTGTCAGAATCATATATTTAAATATTTTGAGATTTTATACTACAATATTAATGTTGAACTCTCTGTTCTTAAATAATATTTATTTCTTAAAATTTATAGTATTAATAAATTATTTTTAATGAAACATTGCACGAAAAAAACAATTAATTTCATATTTTTGTTGTACTAATATTTTTTAATACATTACCAATTAATTTTTAGTTGTACTAATATATTTTTTCAATGAAACATTAAACAGAAAAACAAATGAATATAATTACTATATTTAAAAAGTCTAATTTTAAATAAATTAAGTGTATTCACACAATCAAAAATCAATTTTTTTGATGACTAAAACCAGTTCTAAACCACGTTCTATAGCGATATTAAGAAAGAAAAATATCAGATATAAATCGAATATAAGACTAATATGTAAATCAACTTTGTGATATCTATTAGAATATTAACTTTAAAAACACCATTAATACTATTACAAAAACATATAATTGCCCAATAAAGCTTCTCTCTAAAGCTCTGGTGTCAAATCGCTTAATTCTATGAAGGTTGTTTATATTAAGTTTTGTTTTTAACTTTTTAAAAATAATTTTATAGGAACAATATATTTAAATTTTTTGAGGATTTATATATACTATAATATTAATCTTGAAATCTCCATTTTTAGATAACCTTTTTATAAAATAATTAATGGTTTTAAAATGTTTCTAAATTAAACATATAAGAAAAAACAAATGAATCACATCTTTAAACAAAATAAAATATGTATAATTTATAAAATCCATGAATCTATTCTGTAGATTATATCTATCCTAAATCAATTATATGTTCTTCGCCATATCATACATACTAATATTAAGATTGAAAAATGAATGATTTTATTATAATACGACTAATATATAAATAAAACCTACTATATCTATTTGATAAAAAGGAGAATTGCAAAAATGCTCCTCAAATGAGTACATTTTCATCACTGCGCTTATTTTTTGGACATTTTCAAAAATGCCCCTCATTATGGAAAAAATGACCAAAATACCCTTATATTATTATTTTTTAATATTTTTACAAACCTTTTTCCCGCCAAAAAATATTTTCCCGCCAAATTTTTTCCCAATTCACGAAAAATAATTCCGGCCAAAAAATTTTATAAGGAAGTTTATAAAAAGTTCTTATAAGAGAGGTTATAAAATTTATAAGGTTTTATAAGAGCTTATAAAATTTACAAGGTTTTATAAAAAATCTTATAAAATTTATAAGGCTTTATGTTAGAGCTTATATAATTTATAAGGCTTTATGATAGAGCTTATATAATTTATAAGGCTTTATAAGATAACTTATAAAATTTATAAGGTGTTTATTAAAAATTTATAAAGTGCATATAAAAATTTATAAGGTATTTACAAAAATTTATAAGAGAGCTTATAAAAATTTATATGGCTTTATAAGAAACTTTATAAAATTTATAAGGCTTTATAATAAAGCTTATATAATTTATATGGCTTTATAAGAGAGCTTAAAAAATTTATAAGGTNTAAAAATTTATAAAGTGCATATAAAAATTTATAAGGTATTTACAAAAATTTATAAGAGAGCTTATAAAAATTTATATGGCTTTATAAGAAACTTTATAAAATTTATAAGGCTTTATAATAAAGCTTATATAATTTATATGGCTTTATAAGAGAGCTTAAAAAATTTATAAGGTGTTTATAAAAAATTCATAAGGTGTTTATCAAAATTCATAAGGCTTTATAAAAGACCTTATAAAATTTATAAGGTGTTTATAAAAAATATATAAGGTGTTTATAAAAATGTATAAAGCGTTTATAAATATTTATAAGGTGTTTATAAATATTTTGTAAAGATTTATAAGCGCACTTATAAAAAAAATGGCGGGAAAGTCTTTTTTTGGCGGAAAAAAAAAATTCTGTAAATTTTTTTTTACGTTCCATAAAAAGAAAATTGGCAGGAAAAATTATTTTTTGGCGGGAAAAATTTATAACAATTCTATTGAGAGTATTTTTGTTATTTTTGTATTAATGAAAGGCATTTTTGAAAACATAAATGTCAAAGGTCATTTTTGAAAAGGGGTACACTAAAAAGAGCATTTCTTAAAATTCCTTTTGATAAAAAAAACTCATAAAAGAAAACAATTTATGCATGAAAAACAAATATTAACTCGCGCTACAAGCGGGAGAGACAATCCTAGTTCTCAATGATTACTTCTTTTATATCACCAAAAATCATTTCACTTTTAAGACCCCAACATAAACTAATCCTTAGACTCTCTAAACTTGAAGAATATGGTAGCCAAAAGTTAATATAAGAGGGTGTTATTAGATTGGGTATTATAAAAGATTTTAAAGGATTTAAAAACAATGGATTCTAATGGATTTTTAATGAATTCAGTTGGATTTTAAAATACATACGTAATAATTTTAACGTATTCTAAAATCTTCCAAAAACCCATAACTGTCAAAATGAAAAGATTTTGATGGATTCTTTCAATCATCGTTTTTTGTACTTCTATTTATTTCACCACACCTCCAATTTACTTTTCTTCTTCGTTAAGGATTCAAAATAAAATCAAAAGACTTTATAAGTCTCTGAGATCAAAACAGCTATAGCTAGTTGTTACGCATTGCTGGTCGTGACAATGACTGTGATCAAATTCTAGGTCGGTA
>OVBA01005718.1:0-19053 GCA_900406435.1 Lepidium aucheri
CAAGCTCTAAGTTTCCAGACAATAACCTCAGAAACCAATCCCAATTACTGTTATTTTTAACCTCCACCACTGCCCAAGCTATATGCATTATCCTGTTATCACCATCTCGTCCTATAGCAACTAAGAGGTGCCCTTTGATGTCCCACTTGAGGAAAGCACCATCTAGACCTATGATTGGCCTACATGTGCGTTTCCAACTCTGTCTTTGTGCATTAAAACATATGNAGTGAAATCTCTGATTGCTCCCTATGTAAGGACCTAGAATGGTCTCAATCTCAAAAACAGATCCCCTATTTGACTGCAACACCTATGCTTGGTAATCCCATATTCGGTTAAAGTGAGCTTCATGACTTGCGTTTCTTTCTTTAGAAAGTCGTGCCTTTGCCTTAGCACATTGATCCTCACTGATATTTAATCTGTATTCCCTTCTCATCTCTTCTACCATCTCTTGTTTTCTCATCTTTGGATTCCGCCTTAACCTATATGCAAACAACCACGCAATCGTCTTTTGCTTCAACAGTCGAGTATAACCTGTTCTGTGACACTTATGCTCATCAACAAAGACCTTTACTTGCAGCTTATGTAGTCTCTTCTCATAAGAACAGTAAACTCTCCAGGGACAGTCTTTATCAGAACACTTAGCCCCAATTCGGTTTGATTCCGATATGTACATTCTAATATCATACTTAGACCTCAATGAGTACCTTAGCATAGCTATCCTGACCTCATCCTGAGAATTGAAAGTCTTTCCCAATCGCAAAAACACACCTTCTTCTTCAATTTCAGGCCGCAAACGGTTGTTATGCTCCTCTTCTTCCTCTGATTCCGATGATAATGGCTCTGAAACCTTCTCTTCATCCCATACATCATCGCCATTGTCTTCATCGATGACATTTTCGTTTTCTACTCCAGCAGCTTGCCCAAAGTGAGATGCAAAATCTTCACACTCTTCTTCGTCGACACCAACTCTTCTGCCATCTTCTTCTACATATTCTTCATCACCGCCATCGTCAACGAGTTGTTCCTCCTCCTCTATCTGTTCTTCCTCCTCTTCACATCGCCTCTCTTCCTCATTTTCAACGGCAGCAGCTTCACGTCGCCTATCTTCTCCCCTCAAAAACCTTGGTGAAAGTCTTGATTCTAGAGACACAGAACCGCCAGAAGATCTCCCTTGCGATGGGCTACACATTCGCCTAGCATCACACTTCCTTCTGGGCATTTTGATTTTGTTCAATTGGTTAACAATCGAATCGATTTGGGGATTTATCCCGATTTAGGGTTCTTCGTCTCTTTCTCTATTGAACCTGAAACGCAGCGTTTCACTAAACGGAACCATAATAACGATTGTTAACGGGGTTAATGATTTCCGTTAATGTAATTAACGATGGGGTAAAACAGGCTGGTCAACAAAAACTTAGAGGTTTATTCTGAAAGTCAACGAAAAGTTACGTAATTATTTTAGAACCTTGTGAGTTGGGAATTTATTCTACCCGCTTTTGTAAGTTGAAGGTTTATTTGACTTTTTTCCCAATCCAAATTATAATTTAACCGGATACAATCAAAACCGAAGACCTAATCATGCATTTACGTCCACTAATTTTATGACGGATCATTTGATACGTTAACGTGGAGAAAAGTGGGGGCCACTAGTAATGACCGTTGTAATGACGCGCCTAACCAGCGCGTGAAAGTGCTCGGTTCCATGGAGTAATATTCTTATTGATTTTTTTATTATTTTATTTTTCATTTTTGCTGGGGTAATCTCTTAACGAGTGAGAAATTGCTAAATCAAATATCAGTCCTTCTTTCTCGCGCGCGCGGAACTCACTCTTCTTCTCCGATTGTCGCTGTTCCTCTCACGTCGTCGTCGATTCCAATCGCCGATTAGATCATTTCATCTTCGATCGTTCGTTACGGCACCGGAAGAAAGGAAATACCGTCTAGATAGGTGAGCCGGATAATCTCAAATCCAATGTTTCAGACATTTTGGTTTTACCATTTTCTCCGACCATTATCTTGCGTCTATTTAGTCTCGGAGTTAGATTTCTTTGAATAACTTCTTGTCCCGTTTCCGATTTCATCTCGGAAATGTTCACATCCGGAAACGAGTGTATCCGTATGAATTTTGAAACCTTACTAATCGATCCCTACATATGTTTGGGCCAGAGATCTCATTGTTTAATTTCTCTATGCTCAGACGTGATATAAAATGGGTTGGTGTTTGTTTTGTTAAATTCTTTACCTTTGTGCTAAATCTGTGTTTCATTTATGGATAAGGTAAACAGGTGGTGGAAGAGAAAATGCTTTGAATGAGACTGTTCACGATATCAGGTTCATAAAATGGAAAAAAATGAAGACAAGAAGCTTTCCGAAGTCTCTGAAGGACACCTCAATGTTGCGGAGATACCAAATGTCGCTGCGAATAGAATAGATGCATTTGACTTAGGAAATCCTAGTTTCCTTGCCGATGAACATGCTCGGGTAGGAACGGATAATGCAGACTTACAAGGGATTGGTTCAGTTGATGCAGTTCTCAAGGATGACCATTTTGAACAGGTTTCTCTAGGAGATCAAGATAATATGTCTGCGACTGATTCACAGCTTGACAATAATGTATATCCTGTGGTTCAGTCCCCTCAGAGGCCCAAGCCAAAGGCTATACTGCCTAACGTTTCTCCAGAGTTATTGCATCTAGTAGATGCAGCCATCATGGGTAAGCCTGAAAGCTTAGGAAAACTGAAGAATATTGTAAGCGGTGTTGAGAGTTTCGTGTCTGGAGAAGATTCAGAGAACACTGCTTTCCTTGTCATCGATTCACTTCTTGCAACCATGGGTGGAGTAGAGAGCTTCGAGGAGGACGAAGATAGCAACCCTCCTAGTGTGATGTTAAACTCTCGTGCTGCCGTTGTTGCTGGCCAGCTTATTCCTTGCCTACCTTGTTCTGGTGACAGTGTCAATTTTATGTCCCCTAGGACCCGCATGATGCGAGGATTGCTAGCAATTTTACGTTCTTGCACTAGAAACAGAGCTATGTGTTCGATGGCCGGTTTATTAGGTGTTCTCTTGCAATCAATTGAGGAGATAATATCCACTGACGCCACTATGATATGGAATGCAGCTGTTTTGTTTCACTGTATTCAGCTTTTAGGTGGGCATTCCCTTAGCGTTGACGATTTGTATAGATGGCTTCATGCTATTAAAAATTCTCTGACGACAGTATGGTCAAGTCCATTGATGGATGCCTTGGAGAAGGCAATGAATGGAAACGAATCAAGAGGACCTGCGAGTAGTTTTGAATTTGTTGGTGAAAGCTCAGGCTTACTTGGTCCGGGAGAAAGTCGTTGGCCTTTTACCAATGGCTACGCATTTGCAACTTGGGTTTATATTGAATCATTCTCCGACACATTGGATGCTTCAACTGCGGAAGCTGCAATTGCTTCTTCTTCAGCGGTTGCTAATGTACACTCTGGTGAGAGGACTGCTCATATGCCTCGTCTGTTCAGCTTTCTCACTCCTGATAATCAGGGAATTGAAGCCTATTTCTATGCACAATTTCTGGTGGTTGAGAGTGGCAATGGGAAAGAAAGTAAAACTTCACTGCATTTCACTCATGCATTTAAGCCTCAGTGTTGGTATTTTATTGGCCTTGAGCATACCTGCAATCAGGGACTTTTAGGGAATTCAGAGAGTGAATTGCGGTTATATATTGATGGGTCCTTGTATGAAGCTCGTCCGTTTGAATTTCCTCGTATATCCAAGCCGCTTTCTTTCTGTTGCATAGGGTCAAATCTTCCTTCTAAAACTGCTGGTCAACAAAGTCGTCGTCGTCAGTGTGCTTTGTTTGCTGAGATGGGACCAATTTATGTATTTAAAGAACCAATTGGCCCTGAAAGAATGACACGATTGGCAGCTAGAGGTGGGGATGTTTTGCCTTGTTTTGGCAATGGGGCAGGTCTTCCATGGTTAGGTACAAGTGAATATATCCGTAATAGGGCAGAGGAAAGTAGTCTTTTGGATGCAGAGCTAGGAGTATACATTCACCTACTTTACCACCCATGTCTACTAAGTGGCCGGTTTTGTCCAGATGCTTCTCTTCCTGGAGCAGCAGGTGCTTATGATTATTTTCTTGATTTCTTATTAGATCTGAGAATGCTCTATAATTTAGAAAAATATCTGTTGCCGAGCATGATGTGTTTTATTACTTGTTTTCAGACTCTCATCTTGTTGATTTGGTGTCTACTATTATCCCTTTTTGTTCTATCTATAATCACTTTCACTCGATCTCATTATTCCTTATGTCTTTCTGTTTTCTATTCTTCTTTATTCGTGTATGTTTTTTTTTTTTTAATTTGCTCTTGTGTCTTAGTATAATTAACTTAAAATCAAAGATGAGGGAACACCATACTCTTAGGAGTTTGCACACTTTGTTATTTCAATTTTCCTTACTTTTAAAATCTGTTAATGTTTCTTGATTAAGGCACTCAAAGACGACCAGCAGAGGTAATTGGACAAGTCCATGTTGCAACGAGAATAAAGGCAGTGGAGTCCTTATGGGCCTTAGCTTATGGAGGACCCATGTCTTTGCTTCCTCTAACCGTTAGTAGTGTGCATGAAGAGAGTCTGGAACCATTACCTAGAAAGCTTCCATTGTCTTTGACAACATATTCTCTTGCTGCCCCTATATTTAGAATTATCTCAGTTGCTATTCAACATCCTGGGAACAATGCAGAATTGTCTCGTACTTGGGGGCCTGAAATTCTGGCCACAATTTTGGGCTATCTTCTTCACTTACTTGCATCTCTTGATCTTAGGCATGATAAAGTTGGAGATGAGGAACTAGTTACTGCCATTGTTTCGCTGTGCTTATCCCAAAAGATCAATCATGCTCTTAAAGTGCAACTCTTCCGTACACTATTATTGGATTTGAAGATATGGAGTGTATGCAATTACAGACTCCAAAAGAAACTTTTGTCATCCCTTCAAGATATAGTTTTCACTGAAGCAACAGCTATGAGGAATGCTGACGCCATTCAGACTCTTTTGGATGGTTGTCGGAGATATTACTGGACAATTCAAGAGAAAGAATCTGTGGATGCTTTTTCTCTTGATGGTGATGCACGTCAAGTGGGGGAAGTTAATGCATTGGTTGATGAACTTTTGGTAATTATTGAACTTCTAATGGGAGCGGCATCTCCGTCGTTTGCTGCTGATGATGTTCGTCATTTACTTGAATTCACAATTGACAGTCCACAACCAAATCAGGTAAAACGTGTCTTAGAGACACCAAAAGTGAGAAGCACTAGTTTATTACCATTTTTACTTTCTAGTTTGGAGTCAAGTTTTGATATCTTGAGCAGTTGTGATTGCACTATTATTGACATTGTTGGTCTATGTATGGTTGAGGTTTAGAAAACCATTTTAGAAATTGCGCGATTGTGATAGTTTTTGTGGAGAACTATTAGTATGTGTGTGTGTAAGAATATGATCTCAGTATCACCGTTTTGCTTTTGTACGAAGAACAGTAACTATTCCTCCACGTCATTTGTCAAACATGTGTCATTTCTCAGATCTTAAATATTATACTCTGACGTTATTCAACTGTTATGGCGATTTAGGTTGCAAGGGTTTTGCATCTCATGTTTAGGTTGGTTGTACAGCCAAATGTTGCAAGGGCTCAGACATTTGCAGAGGCATTTATCACATCTGGTGGGATCGAAACACTTCTTGTTCTTCTGCAGAGAGAAGCTAAAAATGGTGACGAAAAAGTCGCAGATTGTGTAGGTAAGGGTGAAACAAGTGTAGCAGATAAACGTAGTGAACAGAGTCAACACAATGGGTCTGGTTTGTTAAAGCAGTTGGATTCAGTTCCGCAAGATAATGAAGATGGCCCTCATGTTCCTGATGATAATGTAGGATCTTTGAAGGAAACAGAGTTAGCTCAACAAGAAAAAGCGGATGGATCTGCGAGTGTCATTTGTGATAGTGACTCAGTTACCGTATCCAATTCCATTAATGCTGACAGATTATCCTCTGTTTCTGAAACTCCCTTCGATAATAATATAAGAAATTATGTAAGAAACAATGTTGACGATAGAGATCGCGTCATGGTTGGGATCATTAGATTGATCGGTGCATTGATTTCAAAAGGGCACTTAAATGTTTCCCTTGGTGCGGAATCTGATGTCATGAGTAACCTCATGGGTAGTGGGCTTCATGAAAATGGTGGAACAATGTTTGATGATAAAGTCGCATTGCTTCTATTTGCTCTGCTGAAAGCATTTCAAGCAGCTCCAAACAGACTGTTGACAGACAATGTTTACACAACTTTGCTTGGGGTTTCGGTATGACTTATATTTGATCTTTCATTTCTTTGATCTATTTTTAAGAATGACTGGCTTAAAGACAAATATTTGGTCGAAAAAGAGGGAACCTTTTGCTGTTTTTTGCCTTGTGTCAAAGGTCTCTGGAAACCTAATGATAAATAGTTCGAAGAGCCATGCTCGCTGTCATCTGCATACCTTTCATCATAATTCATGTTTATTTCAAAGTGATTATCAATAACCAAAAGTTAGAAAAAGATTGGGAAGATGTCCCTTTTTGGTGCTTACTTAACTTACTGTTTTAGATTTTGACATGAGGGTAAATTTAATTGCATACCTGGCTCTTTCTTGCAGATTAATGCTTCATCAACTGAGGAAGGTCTGAACGTTTATGATTCAGGTCATCGTTTTGAACATCCTCAACTTCTGTTGATCCTTCTACGTTCCCTACCATTTGCATCTAAGGCTCTACAAAATCGAGCACTTCAGGTATATATCATGTAGACACTTTTGTTTATGTCCATGAGTATTTTAAAAAAGGAAGGGTGTGCGCCTAAATGTACTTGTGACTCGTGAGAGTGCCCGTCTTAACCTAGATTTGTATAACTGTTGATCTCTTGTCCAAGCAATTTTGTTCTCTATATAGTTATTGTGGTCTGCAGCATTATTTTGTTCAGTGTTCTTACAATGCCTCTTTGTGATTCGATCTTTCTACGTCAGGATCTTCTATTTTTGGCTTGTAGTCATCCAGAAAATAGGAGCAGTCTGACCAAAATGGAAGAGTGGCCTGAGTGGATCTTGGAGATTTTGATCTCAAACTATGAGGTATAAACTAAATTTTCTTATAGTTCTCCTCCATGGTTCTTGTACCAATAATGAGCCAAGTTGAATGTATGTACACTACTTTTATAGGGTGAATTACACTTTATCTGGCAAGTTGATAAAGCATTACCATCAAGCTTATGCTGACTATTGTATGTACATGCAGAAGGATGCGGGGAAACAGTCTGCTTCACCCAGTTCTGTTGAGGTCGAAGATCTAATTCATAACTTTTTGATCATAATGTTGGAACATTCAATGCGCCAGAAGGATGGTTGGAAGGTAAGTTGTTTTTCTTTTAGCTTTTCACGTTATTTCAAGCTCATTTGTTTTACTTTGTATTTCTCGCGACATCTGATTCCTTTTACAGGACATTGAGGCTACAATTCATTGTGCAGAGTGGCTTTCTATTATCGGTGGATCTAGCACTGGAGAGAAACGAATTAGGTAATTTCTTGCACTACTGCGCCACATTTTACGCTTTCTTTTTGGGATGACAATAACTTTAGCGTGTTGTGATTGTTGTTAGTTTGTGAAGGTGTCTTGTGGATCATATTTTTATTTATGTTCAATTTTTTTTACACTTTTTGTTCACCTAATTTTTATGTAGGCGCGAGGAATCACTGCCAATTTTCAAAAGAAAGCTTCTGGGTGGATTGCTAGACTTCGCTGCCAAAGAACTGCAAGCTCAGGTAACTCCTGTGTTATCTTTATCGTATTTAATGAAGAGAACAAACTTGAGATCCCTTTATGCCTTCTATATTGCCAAACTCCTTTACTAGAAAGACCTTTGAGTTACATATGGATAGTTATACAAATCCTTGACAGATTAACAGGAAGTTCTTACACATGTATTATACAGTTGACATTCTAGGGGAGCTCTCTTAAATATTGTTGTGAACCTTTCTCTCTTTGCTCTATATTAGCTATATCATTGTTAAAGGCAGTTAGCTTTTGAAGCCTTAAGGTTTTCTCCTGTCTTGCTTTACTGGGTGACTTCTAGAAGGTTGACCTGCACATCTTAATACTCTTCCCCAACAGACTCAAGTTATCGCTGCAGCATCTGCTGGCTTTGCGGCAGAGAATCTAACACCAAAAGATGCAAAGGCGGGAGTGGAAAATGCTACTCTGCTTTCAGTTTATCTTGTCGAAAATACAATTGTGATATTGATGCTTGTTGAAGATCATTTGCGACTGCAAAGCAAGCAAAGTTGTGCTGCAAGCGCTGTTGATGTTTCTCCATCTCCTCTTTCTCTTGTATATCCTCATGACAACCGTTCACGCACATTGACAACGGTTGTAGAATCATCAGAGGTTTCTAGTAGCCGTGCTTCAGTGTCCAGTGATTCTGGAGGGGTCCATTTAGATGTAAGTGACAATTATTCTCAACCATTTTTTTGACATTTTGTATCATTTTATCTGTCCATTTTTCTCATATCCTGGGATCAATCTATTTCCTTGTTTATTGGCTTCTTTCCTATTTTATTACACAATATTATTTAGGAAAAGCACTGATGCTCATCAAAAAATCCTTCTACAAGTATCGTGCTTTTACATTTATTCTTTATGCCAGGTACTTGCTTCAATGGCCGATGCAAGTGGCCAGATTTCTACAGCTGTAATGGAGCGTCTTGCTGCTGCTGCAGCAGCTGAACCCTATGAATCTGTTTCGTGTGCTCTTGTTTCATATGGAAGTTGCACCACGGATTTGGCTGATGGTTGGAAGTACAGAAGTCGATTATGGTATGGTGTTGGACTTCCTTCTAAAACCAATTGTTTTGGTGGTGGTGGAAGTGGTTGGGACTCTTGGAAACGTGCTTTACAAAAAGATGCTCATGGAAACTGGATCGAACTTCCTTTGGTTAAAAAATCAGTATCTATGCTTCAAGCCTTGCTGCTAGATGAGTCCGGGCTTGGAGGTGGCCTAGGATTTGGTGGAGGATCTGGTACTGGGTTGGGAGGGATGACAGCCCTCTACCAGTTGCTGGATAGTGATCAACCTTTCTTATGCATGCTTCGAATGGTACTCTTGTCTCTGAGGGAAGAAGACCATGGTGAAGATAGTATGTTGATGAAAAATTTAAGTTCTGAAGATAGATTTTCCGGTCGGCTGCAGTGCCCCTTAGGAAATTCTGCCTCATTAGATATGAGTTCTCAAATGTCTGCGCGACAGTCACCATCAGCTCTATTATGGAGGTAAAGTAATAACATCTCTTTCTTTCTTTCCCTATGTAGCTTTGCGAATTATAAACCCATCTACATGGATACATTTGTGTCCAGAGTATACTTATGTCACTCAAGTATGACTATATATGCCATAACATTTTTAGACTAGATTTTCTCGCATAATAGAATGCATGTCATATTTGGCATCTTTTGAACGCTTGATTTTTGGATGTTGCATGCCTTCTCAGTCATTATTTACTCCTTTTTGTATTGTTTATTCATCTCGAGAAATTAATGTGACTGTTTTTCATTAAATTTGCAGTGTGCTCTCTCCTATATTAAACATGCCAATCTCTGAATCAAAGAGGCAGAGAGTATTGGTTACGACATGTGTTCTATATTCTGAGGTTAGCTCTCCTCTAAAGAAAGATTCATGTCTAGTTACGGTCTTGTTTCATATTTTTCATGTTTATTTGGGAGAAAATCACCCCCTCCCCCCTAAGTTTCTTTTGTGAACTTAATGCTCACTTTGTTTATATTATAGTTTTTTTTATCTCTGATTCCAAATCTGTTGCAGGTATGGAATGCTGTCAGCAAAGATAGAAAACCATTACGTAAGCAGTATTTGGAGGCTATTTTGCCACCGTTTGTTGCAATTCTCCGAAGATGGCGACCTATTTTAGCTGGCATCCATGAACTTGCCACTGGTGATGGTGTGAATCCCCTTGTCGTTGATGATCGTGCTTTGGCTGCTGATACACTCCCCATTGAGGTTCGACAAAATCTGTTAGTTGCTATCATAGTTTTCACGAGAATACCCACCATTTATATCACCTTAAGATTTATTTCAAGATTAAATTTTGATCTCGTTACTTTTTACTCTAGGCGGCTCTTTCCATAATTTCTCCGGAGTGGGCTGCTGCTTTTGCATCGCCTCCTTCTGCAATGGCACTGGCGATGATAGCTGCAGGAGCAGCTGGTTGGGAGGCACCGGCACCTCCAGCACCTCCAGCACCTCCTACTCTTAGGAGAGACTCTTCATTGCTTGAGCGTAAATCCACCAAACTTCAGACCTTTTCAAGCTTCCAAAAACCATTGGAGGCTCCGAACGATGATACACCCGGTCGACCAAGAGATAAAGCTGCTGCAAAAGCGGCAGCCCTGGCAGCTGCACGCGATCTCGAACGTAATTCCAAGATTGGTTCTGGGAGAGGTCTTAGTGCTGTTGCAATGGCCACATCTGCCCAGCGGAGAACTATCAGCGATATGGAGCGTTTACAGAGATGGAATATCTCTGAAGCCATGGGAGTAGCATGGATTGAATGTCTCCAACCAGTAGATACAAAATCAGTTTATGGAAAAGATTTTAATGCTCTGTCATACAAATTTATTGCTGTACTTGTTGCAAGCTTTGCCTTTGCACGTAACATGCAGAGACATGAGGTTTGCTCTCTGCCTATGTCACAAATTTCCTTTTTCGTTTTTTTAGAGTATAGTGGGGTATATACACTAATTCACATATATATATATATATATATTTAATCATTCACCAGATTGACAGGCGTATGCAAAATGATATAATAGTGAGAAACCGCTTATGTATGGGAATCCGTGGTTGGCGCAAACTTGTTCATTACTTGGTAGAGATGAGATGCTTCTTTGGACCCTTCGGAGACCATTTATGCAGTCCCAAACAAGTAAGCTAGATTGTTTGTGTTTAAATATTGAAACATGTCAAGAACTTTTACAGTGATGTTACATTATCACATATGCAGCTTTTCTGGAAACTGGATTCTATGGAAAGTTCTTCGAGGATGAGACAATGTTTAAGACGGAATTATTCTGGTACTAGTCATCTTGAGACAACAGGAAACTATAATGATCAGACAGAGATGAAGAATAATTACGATGACTTGAATTACACATCCAATGCACCTGTTCTTGCTGTTGAAGCAATATCAAAGGAAATTATGTATGAAGATGATGAACATGAAAATACTGACGATAAGATAGAGGGTGATGTGGAAAACAAAGAGAGGATGTCTGGCTTTGAGGATGCAATAACATTGTCAACTGGTATTAACGATCATCGACCTTTGAGTGAAGAGGATATGGTTCAAAACTCTAAAGAAGTAACTAATGAAAGGGTTATTCTTGAAATTTCCTCTTCTATGGTTCAGCCACTAAGGGTTGTGAAAGGAATCTTTCAAGTATGCTCTGACAAACATGACTTATTTATATTCTGAACAAAAGTAGCTGAAAATGTTTTCCTTGTATGAATTATTAGTTTCTAATAGTTTGTTCTGTCTTTCTCAGATTACAACACGGAGAATAAATTTTATTGTTGACATCAAAGAAGACCATCATTTGGATGATAAGTCAGATAGATCAAGATTGAAAGATCGTAGTTGGCCAATGTCTTCACTTCATCAGATTTATAGCCGACGGTAAAGTTGCATCATCAATGTTGCCTCTAGCTCACTATTTGCTCTTTCTTATTATGTGAATAGTATCTTTGTTGATATGACTTTTTTACAGATATCTATTGAGGAAGAGTGCTCTGGAACTCTTTATGGTTGATCGCTCAAACTTCTTCTTTGATTTCGGGGTATTTGAATAACTTTCTATGCTATATATATTACATAAATCTCTGTTTCTTTTTTCTTAACTTGACAATAACCAATTACTGATATGAATTCTGATGAACACAATAGACCACCGAGGGACGAATAGATGCTTGGCGGGCTATTGTTCAAGCAAGGCCTCCTCATTTGAAAGATATTCACTTGGCTACTCAGGTTTGTGTTTTTGTACTCCGTTTTCCCATATGTTAGTCTATGATGGACATAGATAAGAACCAAGCTGAGTAAAGCTTTTCCCTGTGTTGCAAAACTTGCATAAATCGTTTCCTTTTTAGAAGCCAGAACAACTTTTGAGAAGAACAGAGTTAATGGAGCGTTGGGCTAGATGGGAGGTAACTGAAAATATCCTTCATTCTCATCATGCTAGTTCACTTTTTTCCCTTGAACAACATCTGGTAGAGAAGTAACTCTAGTTGGATACTTTGCATCAATTTGTAGATCAGCAATTTTGAGTACTTAATGCATCTCAACACATTGGCTGGGCGTAGTTATAATGATATCACTCAGGTAAATCTAGTGCTAGTGATAATTCTTTTTCATATGGAAAATCTTTAACACCATCTTACTTTTTTGGTTATTTCGATCTGTGTTGTATATATTTGCAGTATCCTGTTTTTCCATGGGTCCTGATTGACTATACATCAGAAGTTCTGGACCTTTCAAATCCATCTAACTACAGGGATCTTTCCAAGGTGGTATTACTTGTAGCTTGCATTTAGTGTTCCATTAAACTTGAAGAACTGGTTGTAATGTGAATCTGTATATGTTCAGCCAATTGGTGCATTGAACCCAGAGCGGCTGAAAAAATTACAAGAACAGTACTCTAGCTTCGAAGATCCAGTCATCCCCAAATTCCACTATGGTTCACATTACTCAAGTGTTGGAGTAGTAGGTTATCTTCTCTATGATATCTGCCACAATTGCAAAGGGCTTTTGTTTTATATTCTGCAGTTTCAATATCTAGTATTTTGATTTGCAAGAGGATAGTGCATTTATGATGGTCCTCATGCATATAGTTTATCAAAAGTTATCTCTTTTGGGTAGGTATTGCATTATCTAGCTAGAGTCGAACCTTTTACAACCCTTTCAGTTCAACGTCAAGGAGGAAAGCTTGATCGTGCAAACAGCATGTTAACAGACGTCGCAGCCACTTGGAAAGGAGTTCTCCAAGATATGACTAATGTGAAGGAGTTGGTAAGACTTGGTTCCTCTCAAATCATCTTGGTGGTAGCCATACTCATGTCTCCTCATTTTGCTTTTAGGTTCCAGAGTTGTTTTACCTTCCTGAGGTGTTGACCAACGAGAACTTGGTGGACTTTGGTTCGACACAGTTGAAAGAAAAGCTTGGTATGAGTTTATTTCTGGTTTCTTTCCTTTTCCGGGCAAAATATCACTCCTGAAAGTAGAAACTATCTTTTTCTGATTGTTCTTGACTCATCAGATTCTGTAAAACTTCCACCTTGGGCTAAAAATCCCATCGATTTCGTACACAAGCATCGGATGGCTCTTGAGAGCGAGCATGTATCTGCACATTTGCATGAATGGATTGATCTAATTTTTGGGTAGGTTTTCTTCTTGAACTGACATCTTATCGACACAGTTGTCCACAGCTAGATTTCCCTTTTGTTCAATGTCAAAACAAAATTTCAGTGTGAGATAGTTGGATTGATGTGATTACTTTTGTTTTTCTTATAAACTTATTCATTTAGGTATAAGCAACGTGGTAAGGAAGCTATACAAGCAAATAATGTTTTCTTCTACACTACCTACGAAGGAACTGTTGATATTGATAAGATCACGGATCCAGTAAGTTATCTTTGTACTAGTTTTGAAGTTGCTCAGTGTTGGTATTACTCTATATGTAACTAGCCTGTGGATATCTGATGAAGGTAAAACAACGCACCACTCAAGACCAGATAGTTCATCTCGGGCAAACGCCTTCTCAGCTACTGACTGTGCCTCACATCAAAAGAATGCCTTTGAAAGATGTCCTTTATATGCAGGTAAATGCTTATGTCAGAGATTCTGAGTTACAGTTTGGCTAAAATTGAGCGTTCGAAAACTTGATAAACACTTCAAATTCTTGTTTAGACTATCTTCAGGAATCCAAAAGAAATAAAACCGTATCCTGTTCAAGCTCCAGAACACTGCAACTTACCTGCTGCAGCCATCAAGGCAACTTCGGATACTGTTGTGATTGTTGACATGAATGTGCCTGCAGCACATATTGCACAACACAAGTGGCAACCAAACACTCCTGATGGCCAGAATACTCCTTTCATCTTCCATCACGGGAAGCCGAGTTCAACTGGCGGAACATTGAAACGGATGTTCAAGGGTGATTGGGAATATCCCCAAGCACAAGCATTTGCCTCATCAGGAATTAGAAGTTCATCTGTCACTGCCATTACAAGCGATGGAGAAATTATTACTGGTAAGCAATTTTTAAATGATCTGATCTCTGTGGAGGTTTGGTGATCAAATGATGATATATTATCATTTTATAACAAATCCATGTACGTTGTTTAGGTGGACATGTGGATAACAGCATCAAGATAGTATCATCTGATGGAGCCAAAACCCTGGAAACTGCTTTTGGTCACTGTGCTCCAGTAACATGTTTGGCTCTGTCTCCAGACAACAACTTCCTTGTGACAGGTTCACGGGATACTACTGTTTTGCTGTGGAAAATTTACAAAGGATTTACTTCTCAGATAAGCGAGTCTGAGCAGAAAACAAGCTCTGAGACGCCTTCTATAGCTAACAAAGCCAAAAAATGTCGCATTGAAGGTCCCACACAAGTGCTCCGTGGCCATCGAAGTGAAATAGTATGTTGTTGTGTTAGCTCAGATCAAGGAATCGTTGCTTCGTGCTCTGAGTCATCAGATGTTCTATTGCATTCCATAAGAAAAGGTCGACTAATAAGACGACTTGTTGGCGTCAAGGCCCATGCCCTTTGCATTTCTTCTGATGGAGTTATAGTGGTCTGGAGTAGATCAGAAAATTCTGTCAGCACATTCACCATTAACGGAGCTCTCATTTCCAAAGCAAAAATTCCTTCCTCTTGTACCATAAGCTGCATGGAACTATCCATGAACAGGCAATACGTTGTGATTGGCGTAAGCTCATTTTCCGACACTGATGGATCGATGACTTTTGGTGAAGAAGATTCCTCTAATGAAACCAAGAAAGTATATAGTTTGGATATACCATCTCCTTCAATTTGCTTCCTCAGCTTATACACTCTCCAGGTACTTATATCTCTGAACAATTTTATTAATGCAAAAACACTAATGTTCTTTTAACAAGCCATAAATTCTTCTTCTCTAGGTATTCCATGTCCTGAAGCTTGGTAAAGGGCAGGATATAACCGCTATGATTCTGAACGTAGACAACACTAACCTCTTAGTTTCAACAAAAGACAATCAGTTGATCATCTTCACTAATCCAGCTGTAAGTTTTGCTGCCATGTTCGCACATTTGAGCTTAGCTAGGAATCAGAACCTAGTAAGAAAACAGAATCTGTGTTTATAATTACTTGCAGTTAAGCTCGAAGGTGGTGGATCAGAAGCTTGGCTCGAAATGACAAACGCATTCCACTGCTTTGATAAAATCAACAGCAGCTCACAGTGAAATGTCTCACTCAATTGAGGATTTGCAGAGGGAAGTGAGCAAAGACGTTAATCCTGTTCTTGGAACTGCAAATTCTCTAACATATTAAATTCAAATAACCAACTCCGATTTTTTAGTTCTTACTATGTAAAGCTTACCTTTCTATTTGTGTCAGAAATGACTTTACAATTTTCCCGTTGGGACAAAGAGATCCATTAGACTTTTAAGAAGATAAAGTAAGTTGTTTATTCGTATAAAAAAGTATAATGAGTTGATTGTGCAATTGCGACTTGGACCTATCAATTGGGATTAGATCACAAGACGTATACATAATACAACAGATGATCCACATGGAGATCAAGAAGACAAACACACATGCACAATTTTGCTATGTTTTAGCTTCCATTCCATTGACAGACATTACTACAAAACATTCTCCATTAATGGGTATGAAGGTAATTGAGCTACTTCTTCCTCCTTATTGCATATGTAAATAAAGTGAGATTCAGGATCCTCAAGAACATAATCATGTGGCAACATTCCTTCACTTGTCAGAGGTATAGCTTCCATACATGATTTTCTTGACGAACTGCAACTCCGTGGTCTTTGAAATCCTGGTCTTGCTGCAAAAATTCAAAGTCTGTTAAGCATAGAAAGCAATCCATATTAAGAAACTTCTTGCAAAAGGAAGGAAAGAAAGGAAGCTTACGTATAATGTATAAGGAGATCTTCCAATTGTATAAAGAACGAGTCAAATGAGGCATTCTCACTTTGGGATCACCGTAAGTTATCTAAAACCAAACACTATGATGTTTTTAGTGACTACAGACAAGAACAGTGGCGGAGATAAAGGGAATGCAAGTGAATGTGTATTACCAAAACGTAGGTCCCTCCAGGTCTACTCAGCCTGAAAATGAAAGAGAAAAGTTTTGTTGGCTTATTAGAAGGAATATATACATACATATATATATATACATACTAAAACAGAATCAAGTAATGGCATCTATATGGGGATGATCCAGGAACAGCCATTATATTAGTGACCTGCTAACTTCACCCAACATTCTCGAAGCACTTAGAGGAGCATCACTGCCACACTGAAAGAGCCACCGTACCACACAAAAGAAAGAAAAACTTAAACAACGCATGGAGACATGAATACGAGAAACAAAGGATCCGATTTCATTACCATCAATGAATCAAGGGTTCCTGAAAACACACACAAAATATCACCTCTAGCTTTCCTTTCAACCAGAAAACCAAACAAAGGACCAAAAAGGAACAAAAGAAGAAAAAACAGAGTAATTGACTACAGCATACCTTTATCAATGACAGTATCAAAAGATTCGTCTGCAAAGTAGCTCATATCTCTAACATCCATTTGCATATCTGTTGGGTAAAATCCAAAAAGTTGATTATAAAGCTTCTTGCTTTTTGTTTTGTATTATCAGAACTTAAAACTAAAGCCTCTAGCTTTACATATTTGATGCAAGTAATAATGAAACTTTGAGATGTATTAAAACAAGTACATTTGAGCTGAGGAATAGAAGCATATTTAGTTTGCATCATCTCAATAGCCACTGAAGATATATCAACATTCATGATATCCTCGTAACCATCCTTCACCATATCCTCTGACATCACTACACCAAATAATGAGAACAATAACAGAGTTTAATGTTTAAAGTCAACATTCAATCAAATGGTAAGAACTGTTCAAATCGAAAGCAATTTCGAATTGCAAAGAAGAGAGATTTACAGGAGTTGCCACAGCCAACCATGAGGACTCTTGAAGAAATAGGGACGAAGTTGCGAATGAAAGGACGGAGAGAAGAGTAACGTTGGTACCAATCAAAGGAAAGCGCGTCTTGCACGTAACGCGTATCCCAATACAGAGCATCGCCATAGTTGTAAGTGTTGCAGCTCGACACGTCCCTCTGCATCTTTCTCTTTTTGTCTTTCTCTGAAGATCCGATCTGAGATTCTGCGGCGGAGCTTTTGTGAACTTCGTCGTTGTTTTTAACCGGCTGACATGGTTTGGGCCTAAAACCGGCCCAATACAAAATCACATGAGTGACTGAAGTTAAAAAAGCGACATGTGCTAACTCGCATTATTGGGCCTGGGCCAGGCATAATTCCGACGAGCAAAAATTCTTCAACTCGAACTAATATTAATATTTCTGAAAGTGATTTTTTTCCGGCAATATCAGGTCACAAAGGCAGATCCATTAGCCAAATTCCTACACAAATTTTGTAGGCAGTGAAACTTGTCCATAATTATATATGTGCATCTTTAATAGATTTACCACTATCCATTGTACTAAATGCAACTTACCACCGATATATAAAATTATAGTATGAAATCTCTTATATAATAAAAGCATAGCATTAACTTAAATACCGTATTATATTTTCTGTTTTGGACTAGGTTGTATTGTTAGTAGGAAATATTATCACATAATATTTGTCACACAATTATATTTTGATAAGGTTCTATAACTAATTAATTAATTATTATTATCTATATTAAATATTATTAATTAATTATTTATAAGTCCTATGAGATTATCATAATTATATCCTTATCCTAATTGATATTTATTAAAAACAACCCTCCTAATCCTAATAGGAAAACTAATAAACAACATCTATTTAAGACCCGACCCACCTAGGACAATTATTACAATTCTCAAACGATTCAAAATTAAGATTTGAATATCACAATTATCGCAACATCTATTTAATCATTTAAGATTTGATTTTGTTGGTTTATAAAAAATCTCTAACCAATTAAGATTTGAATTTTGTTTGTTAAAAATAAAATTTTAACCAATTAAAATTTTATTTTTTGTTGGTTTAGAAAGATCAATTAAATTTTGATTTTTTCTGGTTTTAAAAAGAAATCTTTAACCAATTAGATTTGATTTTCATTGGTTTTTTTAAAATAAACCATTTGTTGAGATTTTGATAAGAACCTTAATACGATTTTGTTTGTTCTAACAAATAAGTGTTTTGAATTTTAATAAGAAACTTAGTTTAAATATTATTGGTCAACGCAATAAAAAACAACAAAAAATATTGTATTGAGATATTACTAATCCAAATCTCTTATATAATAAAAGCATAACATTAACTTAAATACCGTGTTATATTGTCTGTTTTGGACTAGGTTATATTGTTACTAGGAAATATTATCACATAATATTTTTCACACAATTATATTCCGATAAGATTCCATAACTAATTAATTAATTATTATTATCTAGATTAAATATTATTAATTAATTATTTATAAGTCCTACGAGATTATCATAATTATATCTTTATCCTAATCGATATTTATTAAAAACAACTCTCCTAATCCTAAAAGGAAAACTAATAAACAACATTTATTTAAGACTCGATCCACCTAGGACAATTATTACAATTCTCAAACGATTCAAAGTTAAGATTTGAATATCACAATTATCACAACATCTATTTAATCATTTAA